>JAPYYQ010000246.1:0-103466 GCA_030522585.1 Anagyrus pseudococci
TATATATATATATAGATATATATATAGATATATAGATATCCAAGGGAGGATTATAATTGAAAGCGCGTCCCAGCCGTATAGAGCCTAGAAAGAGCGAGAGAGCAGGGAAACTTCCTCAATTACCGCGGGTATTCCGCAGTCGGTGTGCCGGGGAAAAATTCGCGAAAAAATTGTATTTCTCTTTTGGCCGCGCTTCTCGCTCTATCTCTTGGCCTCTCTCGCCTTCTCGGGCTTCAACCGCAGCAGCGCGTGTAGCCTGAAAAGAAGGTCACGTGAAAGAAAGATTCTCCACGAGAGGCTGCTGCTTCTCCCTTATTCTCGGCCTCTCATTAATGCGAGCCGCATTATTTTCCATTTGCGTCCGAGCGAGCTCCGTAAGACTGGCGTTAAGAGAGATGCGTCGTACGCGACAATGCGATTTCATTCTCCCTCCTTCGCTAGCACCCTCTCCTTCTCTGCGCCAGCAGCGCCTCTCCTTCTTTTCCATCCCTCTTCCGGCTCTCGCTCTCTGCTGGTACGGCAGCTCTCGCTATTTTTCTTTTTAAAGAAGCCTTTATTCCCCGACTGACCTCTTTTCTCGCCGCTTTATCCCCGGCGACTTTCCACGTCCTTTTTACCTCCTACCCCCTGCTACCCCTTCCCTCAATGTGGCTGCAGCCAAGCCCTTTCGCGCGCGTGCCCAAGTTTCTTTTTAGCTCGCGCTCCTCTTGGAATTTTAAAGATGCAGAGCAGTAGTGGGGCCGACGCCGCTGCTATTCTCTCTCTCTCTCTCTCTTTTTACACGCGGCGGTCTCTCTCGGCTTCTTATCGGCCCGCCACGATTTCCAAAGTTTGAATTCTTATCTGTTGCATTGAAAAGAATTGGACAAGCGCTATGTGCTCTCTTTTTTTTTATTTCTCGTTTCATTCAAATTCTATCGGCACGCCCCCCTCCATACCAGCTGCATTTTATTTACCCTTTTGTTTTCGATTAAAAAAAAAAAAAATATCCATGTTTATTTTCGACACGTGTTACTGGTATTTTCAACAGAAAACCTACGGACAATTTCGCGTATATTTGCCGTTTGATCCCGACAAGTCTCAAATTCGCGTACATAACACGCGTACATCGCAATAATAAATAAATATAAGCAACAACTTGATACACAGCTCGCAACAATAGTCCAGCCGTGTAAAGCACTCGTCGATCAGTGGAAACGCGCGGCAAATCGAAGCGAGCCCAAGCTCGATTTCACAGGGGGAATCAACGCGTATCGCGCTCGCGTGCCCACAGCTTTTCTCTCCCGCTCGAGTCCATTAATTTTCGCGGACTGCGCCTACACCTGCCGCGCGCCATTGTTGCATACACGCACACATGAGCGAGAGAAGGGAACGGCTGGGCGAGAGAGAGGCCCATTGTTTATGTGGTCCGCCCCCGCTTTCGCAACTTGCCCGCGGATTTTCCACAGCATCCGCCGCACCATATAGCTACGCGCAGCTCCTTGGCCCTTCTTCTCCCGCGTCTTCGACGTTATTGCGGATGTGCGCTTATCCTGACGATCTTCCCTCTTCTTTCCTCTTCCTCTCCATCTCCGTAAAATTTTCTCCGGTCTTCACTCGCCGAGGAATTTTGCTTTGTGCGCGCTCAGAATGAGCGTCCCGTGCGTTTTGCTCGATGGATAAACTCCCAGCCCCGTCCGTTATAACAGTAATATTCACGGGGAAGAAAACATTGATTTTTCAAAAATCGCGAAAACTTCAGCTTGATGATATAGATAGGGAGAAAACGTGTTTATTCTCGGTAGACTGTGCGCACATTCTCATCCGTGCACACGCGTGAAATAACATAAATCAAACGCGCCGTTTGCCAATGAATCGTCAAAGCGAAACGTATTCGTGAATAAGCGAAAAAAAATATATGTTTTTACGCGCGCCAACCTAAATGTATGGCTGCACACACTTGCTCGTAACCTGTAACGCCACTTATCCATTCTCCATGCCACGGAGTATCATTTTCGCACAAGAGGAGGCGGAGTGATAGAGAAGAGCGAATCAATGACGGCACACCTTCTTCCTCCCCGGCACTCCAGAGGACACGTGGGCGTTAATTCGTCGAGCTCTTTGTTTCTCGTACCGGTAGAGCTGCGCGTTTGTATTCTTGTTTGTTTGCTTCTTTTTTGCTCCAAGACAGATGTGGGTCACTTTATTGCTACAGCGCAAACTCTGCGCGCGAGTTTAAATTTTTTGCTCCTTGTCGTCCCTCTCGCCTGCTCGTTATTATGTAAGCCGGCTATTCATACGCGCGTGTCTCGTGTTTCCATTCCGGTTATTAAGCGGACGTTGTAAGTCCTATATGTTTATTTTAATTCGGCATCAATACACGCCTTTCCATTTACTAATACGAGGTAGCGACGCGTACAAGTTTACAAATTGAAAATGATCATTCTCGAGCCGGCTATTTCCGCAATAATAAAGCCTTGACATTTTTATCCGCAAAACCTTAAGACAAGCGTCAATGATCAAGCGCAGAAACGGGCACAAATCCAGGCCAGGCGCCACACAACAAGCAATAGCAAACGCAGAGCTACTCGGGCGTCCCTAAATCCAAGCCGCATCTGGCCCGGACCTGCGTCAACGATATTCGAAACGATCGCGCCGCGGGGAATTCCTCGCAGTGGTCTCGGACCATATCTCCTCGTCCCCCCGTATCGTCTGCCCTTAAATCCAGCCGGGCACGCTCTCATAAATCCGTCGGGCCTGGCTAGCCGTACGCGCGTACAGGCCGGAATTAATACAGCGCGCGTGTGTCCTCGTGTCGTGCGCAGAGATTTTTGGGCGGCGGTAACGCGGCATATCAGCCGCAGAGAAAGGGAGAGAGAGAGCAGAGAGTCTCGCTCGTGGTATTGCTATTGACAAATCGGCCGATGCTAGCTCGTCGCTCATGGAACACTCCTGCGGCGTTATGCCGACAGTTGCGACTGTCCTGCATATGTAGGGCTGACGAGAGCAAGTCACATGTAGGCGCGTGGCTGGGAGAGGCGCCGACGTGACGGAGGCTCGCGCTTAGCATTAGCATGGGTGATCGATCGGTTTTAGCCGAGAGAGAGAGAGAGAGAGAGAGAGAGAGAGAGGCGGGACCTGGTGCTTAACGGTGCTTCTATACGCTACAGAGCTGCTTGCCTGCGAACGTGGGAGGCGTTGACTACGACTTCGTTTATCTCTCTCCCTTCCTCTTTCGCTCTCGGGCGGCCGATGATGAGACACGCGCAATTGAATTTCACGACGACGAGGAGGCGGAGAGGCAATTGCCTTCTTAGATTCTCATCGCATGATTTTAAATCCTATTAAACGCGCGCCACCTTAGCTGCCTATTGTGTTAGAGAGAGAGAGAGAGAGAGAGAGAGAGAGAGAGAGAGGGGGGGGGGAAGGGGGCTGAGAGAGATAATGACGAATCATTCGGGATGCTTCCTCGGCACGGGAAATTCCATTTGTTTTAATTCGAACGCCGGTCGCGAAAGAATAATGCTGCATTTGACTGGCTGAATGCTGGCTGGTTTAAGAGATAGAGACTGGGAAGGGGGGCAAGGGGAGCGGATGAATCAGCGAGAGATAGCTAGCGCGCGCGACTGCGGTCTCCTAAGATCGAGCTGCCTTCGGAATTCAATTACACTTGAGAGTCCAAGCGAGAGAGGAGGTAGAGAGAGAGAGAGAAAGCTCGACTTGGCGAAACAATGGTGCTATGCAGCGAGAGTCGATAATGGAGGGAGCGAACGCGGGTCATCGAATTACGCGGTATTTACGAGCGAAGGGAAAAGACGCCTTTGCGTTTCTAAGCAAGCGCGACTCACCGTCCTCCTCCTCCTCTTGCTTTGTCTGCCTGTCTACTCTGTGTGTGCGCGCGTGCGCTCGTGTGACGCGATGATCGTGTAATGAATCGTTGCCGATTAGGCGATCAGCTGACGCTTCCCGACTTTTGTTCTTCGTTTTATTTTCTTTTAGATGCTACGGTATAAAAACAAAACGCTCGAGAGGACTTGTTGATTTTTTTTACAGATGCCTATCGCTATAAATAAACCAAAATTATTGCACGATAAAAGGCCGAAACGAATAATTCAAGTTTCGCCACTGATAAAAAGCCAAAGAATTAAAGTACCCCTCTCAGCCAATGGAAAATTAATAAAAGAAAACAAGGAGCTCTCGCCCGAAGAACAAAAAAAGTTGCAATTTTTACAGCGGCAAAGTTTCGCAATGTACTTTTATCGCCCGACGACCACGAGAGTCTCGGAGAGCTGAACGCTTAAAAAAAAGGTATATACAGAGCAGTAGCGCGTCGTAATATGCAGGGCGCACGCAACCCAAGACGAGTGCGAGAGAGACCGAGCTCTCTGCTCACTTAAACTCCTCACTCCTCTACTCTCACAGTAACGAGGGCGCGTTTACATTTATACGCCGCCCCTGTATAGCGAAGGGTATAGAGCAGGTTGGGGGAGGCCCAAGAGGTGGTCCGTGTACTATCTCGCAATTGCATTTAGCGTATGCAACTTCGTTAGGCAAGTTCGAGGCGGTAGCGGCAACTTCGGCGAAAGAGACGACGACGGCAACGCTAGCTGGACACATCCACATTCGCACCGAGACACACACACACGCACACACATACACTTGCGCGGGGGCATTCGCAGGAGTCTCGGGGTATATAAAGTAATTAACATGTTAAGCAGGCAGAGCGCGCGAATCGCCGGTGGACAAAGCGAAGATGAGCCCGGAAGGGCCGCACTCGGCCTGTCGCCCTTGCGATCACCCACCACCCCTTTACACTCGAAGCCCGTATAGAGTCTTCCGAATGCCAGCGGGCCTCCTCCTTCTATGCTACTTGCCTTAGCGTCGTCCCGGTCTAATGGCCGGCTCGGAAGGACCGTGTATTAGCATCTGAATGCCCTTGTGCGCTACTCCGCGGAGAGAACAGCTACGAGACGCTGCTGGAGCTTACACGTGCACACGAGAGTTGGAGCACTATTCCGCTCTCCCTCTCTTTGCTGCGGAGAGGACCGAGGAGAACAGTTTCTTCCGAGTGCACGCGCGACACCGGCCGCCTTGCCCATCCCTCCCTTGCTCCTCCGCGTTTCTTCACAGAACGTGTCAATGCGAGCTTAAGTGGCCAAATACCCTATCTTGAGAATTTCTTTTTCATCTTTTTTTTTTAAGGGGGCAGGGTATTTGGCACCTGCTTCGGTGCATTACTTCACGAGTTTTTGGTCGAATCGATTGGTGGTGGATTGACTTTGTCAAATCTAAATATAAGACAAAACCGTTGTAACCCAATGGGTCATAAACATGACATGTAAATCGTAAAATAAAATACACCTTACCTTCTTCAATAACTATACGTATTGCAATAAAGTATTCAATTCCGTAATTTTTTGATCTTACTACACAAACTATTTAAACGGGTTTCACTCTGTACCCGTCAGAGGGGGTTGACGAGCGTAGCGAGCAGGGGGGTACCCCCCTAGTTTACGTAAGTCGTAGGGAAATTAAAAACCTGTTACAAATTTAATAATTGAATTACTGGACGTGCGAGGATAGAAAAATAAAGTGACGTTTAATCGTATTTGGTAAATTGGCAAAAAAGCGAAGAAAATGATATAAGATCTGATTGAAACATTTATAACCTAATTTGTTAATCAACAGTAGCATTGCTATAATTGAGTCTAAATTTATTCTGAACATTTATATAGATAAATACAAGGATAAATTTCGTTTTTCATACAATTAAAGCTGTATTGAGTGACTAGAATAACCGAAATATTAAGCAAACCGAAATTATGGAAAATCAAATTTCCAAAGTTGCAATAGTTTATAAAATACCTGGCTAAATTCTCAAAAGCAAATTATGAAAATTTAAGTCTCATTAACAGTTCGACGCGAATTAACATCATCGCGCGAGAAATCCCTTTTCGCTCTCCCCCTCACCCTCAGCCTTTTTCGTCTAACTCGGCGTACCGATAAAAATAACATTCGCAGGCGTGGCAAAATTGCATCACCAGTCGCTGTAATCCCGTAACTTTGACAATTTTAAGTTTTAATAGAAATTTAATTTCATTCAATTCGTATCTCGCGGACCTCGCCAATTTTAATCGCCCTCAAAATGTTGGAAATTAATTTAGCACGCCACATTGCGCGCGCGATAGAGATTCCCACCACAGCGTCGTTCTATTCGAAAATCGAGAGTTTAAAAATTTCTTAGCAGCCGGCAAACCGAAAACCAATATAACCAAAAGAGTCAATAAGACGCGTTTTGCGTAATGACCAACTTTACTTGTTGGCGCAGACTCGTTACAGACAGTCAGAGCACGTAGCCTGACGGCCTAACTTGCTTAACAGTTTTGGGGGCTATTTGCTTAGGGGCTATAGTGTATAAGTACGTAAAATGTTTTGGCTCACCAGAGCCAGACGGCTTTTTAGCGAGCTTTAGCGTTAATTTTTGTTGGTGACCATCTTTTTTTTTAAATATATTCAAAGAAATAAACAAAAAGTATATAGGATGCGGTGAATTAGGCAGATTAAATTATAGAATAACTCGAATTACAGTTAGTCTGATGCAAAAGTGAGGAGGGCAGACCTACCTTGAGAGTAGTTCATGACCTTTCATGTACCCCGGGCCTTACTCGTCGCTGGAGTCGCGACGCCTCGAGGATCCTCTTTGCTCGTCCCTGCAATCAAACAGACAATGCGTCCTCGTTTAGTGACTCCGGCTTTTAATTGAAGTTTAATTAAATGCGGTCCTTTAGACGCGCCGAATTAGGTATATTTTACAAGGAATTAATAAAGGGAAATGCGCCCGGCAAGGTGTCTGAGATGTATACACACCCAAACGCGGATAATCCGAGAATCCGCGAAAATTAAATATTTGGACGAATTTCAGACGAGCTTTCGCCTTCCATTCAATAGCAATGTTTGTAATTTTTAATTATCAAGTAGGCTGAATGATGTTTAATTAAAGACAATACCAATCTTGGATACAAAAAAAGCATACTTTCCCTTATAAATCAATTGATTCTAATAACGCCTTTTCCATATTTAAATCGTCTGGAAACGCGCGGCTATAAACTCCGGTCAGTCTCAATAAGAGAATGGAAAAATCCAAACAGGCCGCAATAGCGAGAGAAAGAGGGAGAGAGCGCGATAGGGAAAAGGTCAGTCGAAGCGAATAATCCAGCGTCTGCGGGTCAACTCCCACGCGGCATTCAGCAAATTTCGCGTGAAAAAGGCCGACGGAGCGTGTTATGCGCGATTCTCGCGCTACGCGAGCTTTCAATAGCTCCGTAAGAGCGAAAGAGACGCCGATATTCAAAGAGGAGGAGGAGGAGAGGAGACATATCCAAAGGTATTGAGAAGAGCAGCCGACACACTCTCTCCGTCTCTTTCCACGATCACATAATCCAATCTTTCCCTCGCAATTTTTTCGTCGCCGGCATACCTGACTGCCAGCTCTGAGACTATTGTTCGCACCTCCTTCTCGCTATACTACCCTCTCCCGAGATATCGTAGGCGCGAAATGAAGCCGGGCATATTGGCCCAAATATTGAAGCGAGACTTCGATTGTTATGCGACGCGCTCTCTCCTTTTTCTCTCCACCCTACCTCTCTCTCTCTTCTTCTCTTTCTATTGTTAATAACATAAAGCCGTGCGGCCTCCGGTGCGTTTACATTTATCGTTATTGCATCCCTATCGGGCGGGGATATCTTTGTCTCACTCGACTTTCGCAACACTCCAAGCAGCAGTTCGAGCGCTTTTCTCCCTGCATATATACCTTCTCCGGCGCGTTTTTTCTCTTCATCCCTTCTATTTGCCCGGATGTTCGCTGAATATTTATGACAAACGCCGCAGATACGAGAGCGAGAGAGAGAGAGAAAGAGAGAGCTTCGGCTTCGCCCGTATATATTTTCTGTTATTACATATTTCCGAGGAGCCCCGGCAGTAGCTTGTACGCAGTTCATGTAAATTCGTTGTGTGCCTACGCGTTTCCCTGCACTACACCGCTATGTGCTGTGCACACTATAGCTCTGATAATAATGCCGCGCATCGGTAATTAAACAATTTTCCTTGTAAGTATACACCTCCGCTTTCCCCTGCTGTAATTTCAAGCCGTAGATTAAAAATGGCAGTTGTTCGGTACTGCTTTCAAAGTGAATTAAATTGAAAGCCAAGTATACGCAAGACAATGCACATTGTTAAAAAAAAACAGATATTAAAGTTCAGCTAGGAAGACAACGTTTTTGCAATGCTTTCATCTGGAAAGCTCGTTCGAACTAGCTGCCTAAGCATGGAGATGCTATTCTTTGGCAAATGACTGGGGCATAACGCTGGCGCAGCAGCGTATCAAACGCGGAATATCGAAACTGGCTGCCGATATTACCTCGGCCAGGCTAGACGCGTAAAGCCACGGCTGGTGCGCGCACGGGGCGCAACGCGAGTTGCTAATTAGCACGCCAGATGGACGCGTAGTTTGCGGCAGTATCGGTTTAGCTGGCCAATAAGTCTCGGGCGTTGGTCAGGCCAGCTGATGTAGTGCGTTAGCTCTAGTAGCGTATAAAATCGAATGGTGAGGGGAGGGAGTTGAAAGGTATCGAGGGGTCTGAGGCGCGTAAAGTTAGCATATGCTAATGACGCGAAATGCCTTTTTGGAAAATAATTGGTGGATAGTAAGGGCCGCGATGGATCCTTTTCACTGGAAATCCCTGGGGGGGTATTAATTTTGGCTTCGGCGAAAGCTATAGAGAGCCGTTGGACAGATTTACTAGCTCGCTCGTTAAAGCCAGGACGAAATAAGATTTGGTTTCCGCGAAAAATTGATTTTACACCGCGGAAGTTGCGGCGAATTTTGAAGAAAATAATAATGTTTACAGAATTAATCAGATGAAGTAATCAACGTTAATTTGTTGAAACAACGCACCGAAACAATACACAACAGCCACATCGAGACGCAATCTCAGACTGCACTAGGAGAATAAAGTAAAAACTTTCCGATTCCCGAGTTTCAAGTAGGCGTCTCCCGTTCGTCCGGCTAGTAGTCTAATTAGAAAATGGCCATTGCACAAATTGAAGAGAAAGCGAAAGACAGAGAAAGGGAGAGGGAGAGAAAGACAGTCAGGCAGAGAGCGAATCGGGCGTATATAGCTTGAAGAGAGCTTGTGCGTTCCGAGTGCGGAATCAATATTTCGGTTTAATTAGACGACATTCCAATCGCCATTAAGAAGCAGCTGCCAACGATCCGAGAACCACCTCTCTCTCTCTCTCTCTCTCTCTCTCTCTCTCTCTCTCTCTCTCTCTCTCTCTCTCTCTCTCTCTCTCTCTCTCTCTCTCTCTCTACTGCGCTGCGGTCTCCTTTTCTCCGAGCTCCGAGAACGGAAAACGTCGTTGTCGTCGTCGTTTCCGACGCCAACGGAATACTCGTACGAGTCCCTTTCCCCCTCCCTCCTTGCTCGCCATAGACGTACTGCAAGCCGGACGACGTTAATGCGGCTTCGAAATAGTTTCCCGAACTAATTTACCCGCTCTCTCTCGCGCGCGCATCCGCCGGAGCGCCCTCTCTCTCTCTCTCTCTCTCTCTCTCTCTCTCTCTCTCTCTCTCTCTCTCCCCCCCCCCCCCCCTCCCCCCCCCCCCCCATCCCCAACTTCATACGGCTTCCATGCAAATCCTTTTTGGCTTTCATCCCCCGCCCTCGCTTCTCCTCCATACATCCTAACCTTTATTTTTCACTTCCCTCCACCCCCTCCTTCATCGCTTTCTCTTTCTACCTATATCTCGCGAACTTCGCGAACTCGTCGATTACGGGGCTCCTCCGATTCAGCCGGTACGACTGGCTGCTTCCGAATTGCCAAGTTCACCGGTTAACTTTTCGGGAATGCGCCTCTGTGTGCGGATACTTTTTTTGAGACTAGAATTGCCTATGGGGCGGCTGTGCATGCGAGAAGTCGAGGGCAGCGTTTATTTATTTTATTTTGACACGGAGTACGAGGTTGCGCCGTTTAACGGCAGCTGCGTATGGCTAAGTATGTTAAGCAGCGCTTTAGCAGCAAACGTGAATAAGCCACCGCATAAGCTCGATTTGTAAGGGCTGACTTTTAAAAAGTTGGCAAAATGCGTGGCTCTGGTATTTACCTCTGTTGGCGAGGAAAAAGACAGTGTAATGTAAAGCAGAAAAAATTGTTTTTTTTGTATTTTTTTAAAATCATTTCGAAATTTTTAACGCAATTACTGATGAATGATCATACTGATGAATTAACATGATAAAGTTTTCGAGGATAAAGAATAGAAACAGATTTAACGTCCAGAAAATTCAAATTTTCCCAGCAAATTCAAAGTAATAGACGTTTGAAATGCATAAACATCAGTACTAAAATAAAACTTGCCATTTTCAACTTCAAAGCTCCTCTCCCCCCTCTCCCTTACATTCTGAACAGACAATCGAAGGATAAAGGAGCCAGAGCAGCGAAAAAAAGCTTTGATCTCAAAAACGCATTACTATTTCCACAAAAGTCGATCCAACCCTCGGTCTCTTCCGCTCGGCATCCGTTCGAGGCAGCCTCGTTCCCCATCCCTCATTATTCTCTCGAGTAGCGCAAATAAACGGGCTCAAGGTCCCATTGCCGCTAGTGTGTGTGTGTGTGTGTGTGTGTGTGTGTGTGTGTGTGTGTGTGTGTGTCGTATTCCAACAAAAGTCGAAGCGGAACTCCGAGTCGTAAACTCGCGGCGGCTGCGCGTAACGTATCACCCCTCATAGCCCTCGCGCGTCCACAGGGCGTCGCCTCTCTCGCTCCCCCTATGCCTACCATCTCCTTCGCGAGGTCCTCGTAATTTGTAATTTAATTTCGCGCAGCCGGGGACGTCTTGCCGTAGTCTCTCTCTTTCCCCCTTTGCAACAACGCCAGCCCCATGTGTCTCTCCCGTGAGTCATTCTGCGGTGCAAGCCCGCGTTCTCTCTCTCTCTCGGCTGGCCGTATATTTGCAAGAAGTAGCCCCAAATAAGGAGACACAAGCCGCTATCGCGTCCGCGAGAAAAAGCCCCGGAGGATGTTGCACGCGGCTGGCTCGATTAATTATGAAGGAATATATGGCTGTGAGAGAGTGTCTAAGCCCTTTGTTGTACGCCACGCACTGCCACCAACTGCAGCTGTTAATTATTTCATCGAGTTGCTGCTTGTCGGCAAACAAATGATCGCACGTAAAAGGGCAAACCTAGTTTTTGCTCCTCAACAGTAGGCTTATGCGAATATTTATGCGAATGAAGTTTTTCTTCGTTTTATAACGCGCAAAAAAATTTCCACCATAATTGCATTTGACGTTTTATTTGTCAGTTATTCGTATTTTTAAAATTCAAATTAAAATTATACCGATAATTATTGTTATTGCAGTAGACAAACGACTTTTTTTTCCTCCGCATATATACGTAAGCTACACAATACTCCAAACAGCGAACAAAACTCCCCTCGCTGTATAGTCCGGCAAGGAAGCGACTCTTCATTACAGCTCGCCGCTTCCCGGAGAGCCCAGAGACGCAGTCACACGTACTTACGCGCACCACACAGCGCGCATAATTCGCCCTCTAACTTCCACATGAATCATCTGTCTCCGGCTGGGACGTAATGCGGCCTACCCCCGAAAAAAAAAGTAGACACGCAGCCGCCGAGTAAGGAGCGTCTCGACGCTTTACACACGCGGGGTGGGGGGGAGGAGAACTTTTCCGAGGGAGTTGCCAGGCGGCTTTTTTTTCTCTCTTCTTTTACGAGCCCCGCTCGTCAGTTCAACCTCGTAAAAATCTTTCGATTCTCGAGACGAGCGCCGCAAGTTTTACGCGCGTCAAGGTGCGAGATAAGGGCCAAAGCGGGCCCAGATAAAAATCGCTCTTATCCCTACAGGTTTTTCTTTTCTCTCTCTCTCTCTCTCCTCCTTCTCTTTTTTTTCTATTTTAAGTGCACGCTCTGGATTAGTTTTATGTTGCAAGCCGGGAGAGAGTAAGCACGTGCCGAGCAGCAGAGATAGGTGCAGCGTACGTTGACTATGTTATTACTGTGTTTCCCTTGAGCTTTAAAGTTACGAGTTTGTAAAAATAAGATTAACAACGTAATCTCCTGTTGATGCTTTAACTACCTTTAAATTTTAAATGGGAATTTAAAAATATGGAATACAACGCGCGCCTGTGTGTGCGCGAGGGTATGCAGTGGCTGTAGAGAATTGAGCTTTTCAGGATAAGCTTTTGAAAAGCGGGAAATTCCGGTAAATTGTTATAAGGGTAATATTAATAAATTCGAAAACTGATAAAGTCAGCTTGTTATTGCAAATTGATGTAGTGTTGGCACATTTCACGTGCAGACATTCTATTAATTTTTTTTTTATAGGAAAAATATGAGAGACTGGGAATTAATGAAAGACACTGGGAAAATCGACGTAAATAAAAAGTCGTGGGAAAAATTGTTCCAAGAGCGAGGGAGTGAATTTTTTTTCTCCTATAAACCATCGAGACAAGAAGCCCGAGAATAGAACCAGCTGCATCTCTGGCATGGTCGGGACGTAAGAGACAAGTCGGTAAAGACGCCGATAGAAGACGAGAGTAAATTAAAAGGCCTGACGAGCGTCCATTAATCTCGAGACGATAAAACGATTAGCGATCGCGACGATGTCGGGATAACGAGACGGATCAGACTGCGACGGAAAACAGCGGAGAAGACGGAAAATTAATAAATAACCTTGCATTCGCAGACGCTGTAACAACATGCCTTCTATTTTCAATTAAAAAATCCCAAGAAAGAAAAGACATTCAGAGCAAATAACGCTGTCCATGAATCATCATGATCGTAGTCCGAGAGGCGCCAAAATAAGTGAAAGCGGTCATATCCCGGACTTTATAACGCACGGCTTGTGCGTAAAGTTGAAAATGGATTGGCGAGTACGAGAATTTTACGAGTGAAAAGTATCGCATTTGGGGTGACGCAGGCGCATAGGGAGGCGGAGTGAAAAGCAAATTTTATTTGAGCGTCGCTGAACCGCGCTAAACTTATCCCCGACGATCGGCGCTTAATAAACCTTCAGCTCAAAGCTCACCGCAAATTGGCCAACTCCTTCACTGCCGCAGCTAATATTTCTCCCCCTCGTTACAGCCCCCGAACTGACCTCTTATTTCGGCTCTACAACATAACGCTATTCTCTAATTACGGTCGCGCACTAATCACACGGCGCCCGGAATTAATCATCGGGCAAAGGCGTGTGTGTCCCTTTAAAATAAACCGCAAACTCATCCCGGTCTCTCTCTCCTCTGGCTGGCTGAAGAGTCCATCAGCGAGAGAGGCATAAATATCAGGTGCTGTCTGCATAACACCGGAATTACACCCAATATAAACATCGAATCAGTCAGTGGTTACGGAGCTCTCTCGGTTATAGAAGCCGAGACGTCGAGTAGGACGGCCGGATGAAATAATTTAGCACGTATAGCCGT
The DNA here is from genome assembly GCA_030522585.1 of Anagyrus pseudococci. NCBI lineage: Eukaryota > Metazoa > Arthropoda > Insecta > Hymenoptera > Encyrtidae > Anagyrus > Anagyrus pseudococci. The sequence goes on from JAPYYQ010000246.1 coordinate 13,473, forward strand.
GCGCGCGACGCACTCCGGCGCTACGGAATGAGCGAGAGAGAGACCATAATTATCATCTCCGAGGCGTCGTATTTCAATCGGAAGCAGCGGCAAGAGTTGCCAGGACTAAGAAAGGGGGGGGGGGCTCTTGGGCGGCGCACACGCGGGACAAGCTGTTATTATTATACTTTCGACGAGTGCCGTCCGTCAAGTCTTCGATTAACGTCGAGCAACGACAGGCTCGATTACACTGGTGGAGGGAGAGAGAGAGAGAGAAGGCGCAAGGTGTACCGAGTCTGGATTTATTTGATGAGCCGCGGGGACTTAAACACCGCTGATCATGCAATATGGCCACACGAGAGCTCCATAGAGTATACAGCGTGTATACTTTCACTTTACGTCCAACTGATGGGTCTGTTTAAGAGGGATAATCGTTTACGAATTGCTCCGACCCGCCGCCACAATGGCTTTGTGATATCCAAGTGCGCTTTTCGCCTGATTGCGCCGCGCGTATATATGCGCGTAATGTTTACGTTATTAATTCAAGTGGAATCGCATAAAATTGAACAATCGTCGCGTTCGTATAATAGCTCTCTCTCTCTCTCTCTCTCTCTCTCTCTCTCTCTCTCTATCGCGGCTGTTTGCATATTTAGACTCATTAACGCTTTAATTCTTAATCCGTCATTATATGCCTATCAACAATGATAAATTTAACCCGGGACACAGGCGCTTATAATGCGATTATTAGTAGGTTAGCCTTGTGTGTGCTCCGTAGAATTAACTCGACCTACAAGCCCCAAAAACCGCGAATATAATTGCGAACATCGAGGCTCTACTTGGCTTAACGCGACTATATACGCGGGCTAAACAGGCGGACACGAAGAGGTCCGGGCGCTCGCGTGTGCCAGTTCCATTGGCCGAGCAATTTTCCCCCGGGAGAGAGAGAGAAAGAGAGAATGAGGGGGGGGCGGGCTGGAAGGGAGAGAAGACGCTAAGGTGTAGGTAAGATCGACACACCGGGGCGCGTAACAGCCCACGTAGAAGCTCTTAGTATATAAGCTCTCGGCCGCTGGAATCACGGCAAATTACAAAGTCCGAGGGGCAAATAAAATTCGAGAACATTACCGGCGCGCGAAAAAAAGCAGCGGTATTCGGAGCGAGAGCTGTTGCGAGCGTGTGAGCGTGTACGTGTGTGTGTGTGTGTGTGTGGGTATGGTGAACGGTACGTTACACACGTTGACGGGCAGACTAGAGAGAGGCAATTATCAGATGGAAAAAATACTAGAGAGAGACCGTCGCCTTCCTTTTGGTATACGAATGACTCGCGGCCGGGCTTTCTAACGGGCGAGTGCAAGGAAACGGCCTCGGAGTACCGTAGTAAGTGCCCGGAGAGAAAGAGAGACTGTACTCGCGGATTGCCGAGAGTTGTCCTGTAGTTTGGAATTTTGTTCTCGGTTACTCTCGACAAATCACCTCTCCCTCCCTCTTTCCTCCCTATACTATCTCGCCTTCTCTCTTTATTCTCTGCGTGTTTAGTTTAAATTGTGAGAGCCACATTCGTATTATAAAGTTGTAACACTCGGACACACCACGCTTTATATATTTCCTCCTACGTTGTAAGTATATAACGTTGACTCTGTTCTCTTTAAAAAAAAAACCAACTAACAAACGAAATCGTTGAAAAATCAACAATTTCGATCGCTCAACGATATCAAAAATATTATACCGACCATCGACAACGCACCAATAGTCAAGGAATCGCTCAAGCATCTAAGATTTCACAGGGCGAGTAAGAAACACCGCGAGTAAGAAATAACACGGCAAGTGTGTACGCTAGAGGTAGAGAGGGGTAGGAGAAAGAACAGGCGACAAGGCTTTTCCTTGCTCTTCTGGCCGCGCGAAGGAGTATACACACGCGCCTGGGGTGGTGGTGGGGGAGGCGCTCAAACTGTTTCCAATTTAACGAGGTAACTCGATATTACTCCGTAGCCCGCGCGAGGAATACCTATTGGCCCCGAACGAGCGCTCGGCGGCCCTCTCTCTCTCTGCCCACGTTATATGCCGCCAACCATCTCGACGTTGGCTTCTCTCTCAACGCGCGAGAGGAGAGACCGCGAACGAGATTGGGAAAGTTGGCGCGCTGAAAGTAATGTTTTTGAATAAATCCGCGACTTTCCCTGCGCGCGCAAAACTATACGCCCTCTAGTGCCGTCGACGGGAAGGGAGGAGGTGGGCAAGGGAGAGAGCGACTGGAAGAGGATTATGCGTCACCTTTGAATGCGCCCCCGTCACTTGATATTCATCGAGCCTCGTGAGTTTTAGACGCGCCTCGCTCCGCCACCTCATCTCTCCCTCCCCGCGCCAGCACCTCAGACGACTGGCTTTTTGCGCTTTCCGCGCGATATCTCGCGTATCGGCTGGCACTCGCGCGCGATCGCTTGCATTATTGATGCCCGAGCTTTGAGAGATCGGCCCTCTGCTTTGCTACTGGCGCTGTTTTTTTTTACTGCTGCTGCTTTCTTCGTTCTTTTTTTCTCTCTCTCATCGAGGAATTCATTAAGTTGATGGATTTAGTTTGGCAAGCAAACGCGATGCTTTGTAAAATCGAAGACGCGTATTTGCATTTAAATTTAACGTCGTTATAAATCCGAATTAAACCAGGTCGAATTTAATGCCATTAATCACATTTTTCCATTTACCCGAGAGAACTTTATACATCCGATATTTTCCGCTTATATACACTGGCTTGCGCGCGCCCAGGGCTGGGAGGGGCTCTGGGCTCGCAGCACATAAAATCAACATCAATCGTAAAATATCAACACCATTTTTATTTTACTCGCTCTGTATTATTTCTATCGAATTACCAAGTTAAAATTCGACCTAAAATTACGCGGATCAATGAGCGCACGCCAGCCTCTCCTCATAATTAATACACTCCGAGAGCTCCCTCTCTCTCTCTTTCTCTCTCTCTCCTCCAAACAGCATTAATTACACCCAGCCAAATCAAGCCCGAAACACTCGGCGGATATCGATCTTGCCTTTTTCGCGTTAGCGGCTCCCCCTTTCCCCTCCCTTTCTTTTTGTCCATGTAGCTGCCGGAATCGCCGGGACATGCGCTTGGAAAATTAGTATTCCGTGCGTTGCGGGCGTTTCTCCGCTTCGGCACTCTACGCCCGAAAGAGAGAGAGAGAGAAAGAACGCAAGCTCGAAAGACTCGGATTTATAAAGCCGAGCTCTCGGCGCGAAATTAAGGACCTGTAAATCTGCGATCTCGAATTAGTATTCCGGCTAACGCCTTATCGCTGCTCTCTCTCTCTCTCTCTCTCTCTCTCTCTCTCTCTCTCTCTTTCTCTCATACCCCTCCCGCTCCTGCTCAAACGCTTTCGGTAGCAGGTGCTTCTTTTTACGCTGTTAAAAAGAGAGAGAGAGAGAGAGAGAGAGAGAGAGAGAGATGAAGCGAGCGGCGTGGAGGACGAGGGAAAATTTATTTATTTGGGACGCGCGGGCGCTGGAAATTTACATTCGTTTAGGCTGCCGCGACGGGTAAGCGTTTGGTGATTAAGCTTCTATTGCTGTTTGCTCTCGGCTTGAGTAATTGGAAATGCTTGTAGCCGTTCCGGCTGATGAAAATTTGTGAAGAGAATTTGAATTTTCCGTCCGCGCCACTGCTGGAGAATTTTTCGGCATGCCAAAGACCAAGAGAGGGTGCAATTAGATTTATTAACCCTCTTATCCTCTTTTTTCGGGTGTTGGAAAATTAACTTTATCGATGTGGTCGATGCATTTTGCTTGATAACGCGATAGTAGAGAATTCAATGGATCAGCAGTTCGTATAGTCCAACGTACGCGAGTATGCGTGTACGTGGCTCGTCAGCAGGTTGTAGCGCACTGACGTTGAAAGTTAATTCGCCGACGTCGACATGGTAAATTTTAATCAAACTCAACTAAGGCCATAGCCGAATTTCTGAATATACATTTCTATACGTGTAGGGGGGGGGGCGCTCGCGCACGTTCAAACGAGAAATCAAATAAGTATAGAAACAAGATTATTATTTTGATGATTTAGAGTGACGAATTATTACCGGAGAGGTGCTGAATTAAATAAAAGCCGAGAAGGAGAGACAAGGGCTTTCCGCGGTTCGTGGTCTACTCGGCATATAACGTCCACGCGGCTGGGGTGCATCGCTAATGGGGCCCCGAGATTCGAGGGCTGTAGGCGCCGAGTGGACCCCAACTCTACGCAGTAAAGCGAGAGAGACTAATCGCGTCTGCCTGCTCGAGTCTGGCGGGTGACTTTATTGCCAGGGCGTATGGCGCGCTTTAAAATCGATTCGCCGGCAAAACTTTTTCCAGCCGAAGACTCGCTCTTGAGTCGTATCGACGCTGTTCAAAAGAGGAAGAGAGAAAGACAGAGAAAGCTGACGCGTTTAGCTGAAGTGGAAAGGAGGGAGGTATACGGGGACGAAGTCGTAAAAAGTCGCGGCTAAAGCGTTCGAGGATTATGAAAAAGTGTTATTGCGTAAAGCCCTCCCCTTGTCCCGGCATTCTCTTTGTTTCTCCCCGGCAGAAGCTCGACGCAGCCTGTAGCCGTAGCGGTTCGCCCACCTCTCCTTCATGTAAATGGATTTCTCCATCTCCTCGTGGCCGTAACATTCAATAAATGAGAAATCATAATGTACTAGCGAAACTTTAACAATCTCGCGTTAAAAAAAAAAAAACAAAAAAAGAGGCAACGGGAGGAGCGAAAGCACGCGTAGCCGCAGTAGCCCCCTGGTATAGAGCGCGTCAGTGGCAAGTACTGCGTGCGAACTTTAATACGACGAAAACAAAACGGAAAACAAAAAAGAATAAGCAACAACGGGAGAGAGAGAGAGAGCAACAGAGGCGAGCGCGCAAGAGATAACTAAAGCGAACTTTTGCAATAACCTCGAGCGCCACACGCCCGTGTTTGCCCGTACGCTCTTGTGCGCGCGCGCGCCGGTCCGCCGCGCGTCGTCCATTAAAAATACCTCGAGACAAATTTGAAATTTCTCAGACTCTCGTTCCCTTTAACTCTTTTATATCCGGCGTGCGTCCTTCTCTCCTCGTCTTCCTTTTACCACCCCCCGCTCGACGGAAGCAATAAAATCCCGCTATTTGCGATCGGGCGCGGATTCACGTCGGTTTGCTCGGGAATAAACAAGGGAATTTCTAAAGCCAGAGAAAGAGAGACAGAGAGAGAGAGAGATTCCCGGGATTATCTTTCCTCCTCTTGCTTAAGCTCACGTGTGCAAAGCAGATGACGTAGTGGGGACACACGAGTGTGTACGGCGGACATTCGATGAAACGACGACTGCCGGACACAGGGAGGATATCCTCGCGGGAGGTCCTTTCTCATCCGTCTTTGCCTGAAGAGGAGCTATCCAAGGTTCGCTACATTATTCCTCGGTGCTCCTGCTCTATCAGAGCGCGCATCCTTCCTTCCCAGGCTTTCTCTGGTCCTTGCGCTGCTCTGTCACTACTGGTGTTGTTTGCCGGTTGTTGTTTTTCAGCTGGACAGACCCTTCCATTCCAAGAGCTGTTTACTCTTTTAGCAGCGCTTAGAGGCTGTTTTTGCGGCGACCTCCCCTTCTCCTTCGAGCCTTTGTTTATCCGCAAATACGAAATCGCTGGGCTAGCAGAGCTTCTTTTTTTTTTACTTCCATCGGCAGGGTACACGCCGACTGCTGCTGCCCTTTCGTTTGCTCGCTACTACGAGACGTACTCCAGGGCTTTAACCCTGTCGTGATAAACGGAATCCTTTGGATGACTCCCTACTCTTGCGAATTCGAAAGACGGAGTAATTTATTACAATTTGTTGAGTATAAATAACTTTAATAAACTCTTCCACTTTTCTATCATACACTCGAGAGATAACAAGAAGTAAATTCAATTTTCCCAAGAAGTCGAGAGAGGATGATCAATAATTCCGCTGACAAGGTGGAGCAAAAAAAAAAAATTGCGCTGTACACAGATCTTCGGGACGAACGAGAGGCTATGCTGACACTGACAAGGTCTAGCAGAAGCGTGCGCGGAAGAAAACGGCAAAGTATAGGAGAGAAGGTCGAGGGTCGTCGCGAAAGTGAGAGCAAGAGCAGAACGGGTAAGAGGGGATGGGGGCGCAAAAAAACGGCGAGGACAGCGGGTGGGGGGTGGCTCGGAGCTTCCCCAGATTTCCCCAGCGATTGTCTCGCGCAGCAGTCTCGCCTGGCAGTCTCGTCAGGCCGTTCATCGGCGACGTGACGAGACTATTTACCCGGACATTTCCAACGCGACTATAACCCCGGGCTTTATGGACTTCTTTCCTGCTGCGCGTGCAAGCCCGATGACTGGGAGCAGCCTTAAACGATGGACCTACCTACTGGGAATGCCGATGCAAATGGCTCTCGCGTATTGCCACTGCGAATATTGTTTTATTTGACGATCCAGCCACGATTCCAGAGGTAAACGCCGTACGAGGACGCATCAGCGACAAATGGAATCGAGTCGCTTAGGGAACGGTCTATACACACAATCGTTTTAAGTTTTCCGATACAACAGTGTCTTTATATACTTTTCCCATCTATATTCAGAAAAATGGCAGATTGGAGAAAGGTTAGTTAAACGGGCCTTATAAAACGTACAATACATCCTGCATGAGGTGAATTGATAGTTGGTGGTGTGAAAAGCAAACTTCCATCACCAAAACAAGCCCGAGACAGTTCAGAGTACAAACAGTCTTCTTATTAACGTCTTCGCAACGAATATTCCACGTGGCATTCTTTGAACCCGCTCGTATTACCCCCGCAGCGTCGTTCGCCACAACGGTGAATTTAAAGAACAACAAAGAACCAAGAGAGAGAACCACAAGACAACAACTGATCTTCCTCGCGCGGTAAGCACATCCGTCTGGCCTGAACTCTCGAGGAAGCCACGCGTCCAAGTTCGCGCGAATTTCCGTGCCCTCTCTCCTCCCACGCGCGTGGGGCGTATTAATTAGACAGGCCCCAGAGCTCGGGGCCCTCCGCGCACACCTGCTCCTTCTCCTCCTCGCGTCTTCTCTCGGGTAGGTGGTACCGAGGGCTTGGATTTCAGCGAGAGCGCCTCCGCGCGCACTTTCTCTTTCTCTCCCTCCTTGTACGTACGCAGAGGTAATTATTCAAGCGGGCCATCCCCCGCGGCTAGGCAGACGCGCGTCATCCATCAGAAGCGCGCGAGCTGCACATCCCCCGTAGGGCCGACTTTTTACGCGGCCCGAAAACGCGCGTATATAATTCATAACCTCGCGGATTCTTCTTCGGCCCTTCGTTTGTTTGCACATCAAGCCTTTCGGGGGCCCTAATTGTTCGCGAGTCCTTATCTCCGCTAAGGTGCTGCGTCTTTATTCGAAGGAAAAGCTTGGCCTGGCTGCTTTATGGTTATTGGATACGGCAGAGAGCGCGAAGGCTGGAGGGCCTGTGGTTTACGATTGCCAAGCGCTGCTTAAAAATGTTACTGACTTAACAAGAGAGGAAGAGAGACTCGAGGCTGCAATTCAAGCGGATCCGGAGAAAATAGCAGTTTTAATAAGACGAGAGAGATGAAGCCCTGGGATTGTTCTTTTGGTAGCGCTGGGGATTAAAGGGGCGCGCAGAAGTAGCGCGAGACGTATGGTAGACTGGCGAAGAGAGAGAAAAATTGCCAGCCTAACGCGAATGACTAATGGACAAGCTTACCGATCCTCGAGGTATTTTCGGCTCGTGCGCGACAAAGCCGAAGATGTCGTACACGAATTCGTCTTGATGACGACGACGTTCTTGTCGCGAGAGTTGGATGCGTGAATGTAGAACTGCTGTCGACGCGACGAAAAATAATTGCCCGGAAAGTGTGTTTTAAACACCAATTAGCAAAATGTTTTTTACGACCTTCCCCATCTCGATTTCTTTGTGCTTCCTTAATTCTTAACAACATTGTATTTCGATTATTAAATACAATAAAAATAATATTTTTTATTTATTTCATTTTACTTAACATTTCACTTAACATTCCCACCGAAACCCAAACGATTTACTAAAAGTTTTCATCAAAAGAATACACAAAAAAAGAGGGAAAAGAAAAAAATGATCGGCATCAAATCATCCTTCTGTTCGACTACCCCGATTTCCGGGTTATAGTACCGAGTGAGCGAATGATGGGGGGGTCGCTAACGAATCGAGGGTGGCCAAGCCTGGCTAACGAACCGGCCTCCCTCGACCCAAGCATTTTTCCCCGCGGCCGCGGAATGTGACTCGAAATTGTAATGCGAGGTCGGGTCAGCCCCTCCGCGAAGAGCTACCTAACCAGCATACCGATGCCAGAAAGCGTACGTGTGGTCGTCGCATCGTTTTCCGTAGAAGCAACTCTGTTGCAAGAAGCCGGAAATGAAAAATTTACTTGGGCTATATCGCGATCGAAACGATGATCCTTCGCTTGAGTTTCGTTCCTGATGTATCTATTCATAGATTCATTTAAGGATGAATATTTATGAATGATCCTACAACGGTGAATGCAAGAGGTGTGGACTTTGAAACATATATATCAGATCGTAACGCCTATTCAATGTTCAAAACTCCTCCGCATTTTTAATACAAATAAAGGTTGATAAATATTATTCATAAGCAATGACAAGCGAGCGCAAACAAACAAACATATACGAAACGCGACGAAACTAATCTCGAAAGAAAGATAAAAAAAAGACAAAGATCGGTATATAGAAAATTAAAGCCGGGAAAGAAAAAAAGGCAATCTATAAAACAAAGTTACACGCACGGCGTTGTGTTGCTCGGGCAAGCAGCCAAGACAAAAGCGATCCATCTCGAACGACTTAATATCGAACAAATCACGAGCGACCACTCATATCCTCGCCTCTGTCTCTCTCTCTCGGCATACGAATATCGCAGCATAACCGATCCGAGACCGAAAAGAAAAATCAGCCGTCGGTCGCGTTGACGTATCGCTCACTCCCGAGGAACAATGGCAGACGAAATGGAATACGCTGGGCTAGAGGGGGGTGGGGTAGAGGCGCGGAGAAGGCATCGATAAGACGCAAAACGGAGGAGGAAAAACGAGGCTGGCGAAGAGAGGCTCGAGGAAGATGCTTTTTCACTCGACATGCCAATACGAGCACGTGCCCAGCTCGTGTGGTACAAGCGTGTAGGCGCGCGTGGGCGAGAGCGCGAGAAACAAATGTCTCCGGCGCGGTTCTGTTTTCCCCCTTCACCCCCCGGTTCTCTCTCTCTCTCTCTCACTCTCGTGGCGTCCTTTCGACGCGTTCTATTTATCCTCGGCAAGGGTACCCCCTCGTGTCAACGCCTCGAAAGATTCGCATTCGTTCTCGCAGCGCGCAGTCCTCCCTCTTCCTGTCCCTTGCAGTCTGGGCATTTGGTTTCAGACCCGATTTTTGTTACCCTCCGAGTTATCCTTCTTACCGCGAGCGTTATTTGTTAACCTCGACCTTCGTCGCGAGAGTCTCTTTTTCATGTCTTTACTCGGCTCCTATTCCACGTGGCAACCTACATAGTCCTACGATCATTTCCAATAATAGAGCACACGCACGTCCGGCATATTGGAAAGTATCAGAATATGGCATAAGAGCTGTTTCAAATCGCGTGACGAAATCAGGCCAATATGATACCTAAGCTGGGCTGCGGGGATGCAAGCACACGCAACAACCGCTACGTCACTCATAGCCCGAAGCACGCGAGGTCCGCGCGCATCCGCGGAATCGTCGCGCACATACGTCAATTCGGCGCGCTGATGCAACAGCTAAGGCACACGTGCAAGCTCTCTTTCCTACAGTTCGGCCGGCGGGATGGTAGTAGGGGTGGGCGCGCGCGCGCACCGGCTCTTGCACTCTTGCGTCATTCGGCAGCAGGCGAGAAGACAAGTTCGGCTCTGGTCCAGGTGGGGTAGTGTGTGCCTTCCAGCAGCCCCCCTTGTACTCTGTGCGACAGTCTGCGCGCCGGTTATCGAAGAGACTGCTACGCGACGGATATATCCCCCCGACGTTCACGGGGATATCGAGAGCTTACGGCTGACACGTGGTTGTGTGTCTTGTGCTCTCCTGGCTGCTGGAGTGGAGAATTGCTGGGAGATATACCTGGAGCTCCGCGTCCTTCTTCCGGTTAGTATTGCGGGATATGTGTAAAGGAGGGTTCGAGATGAAGCGAAATATATTCGGATAACGGAGGGCATGTCTACCAGGCTTGAAACTGTTAAGATATGCGGAGCTTCATTTTTCCCTTGATGGCTTGATCGGAGTTCAGCTCAAGGTGACTGAGGTGAGACAAGTCCGTAGTGGAGAGATGAGAATGAGACGAGGTGGGTCAAACGACGAATGCTGCAATCTTTATCGGATTGCTCTGCGTAATTGCAATTTTGTTTTCATAAGGATTATGGAAAATTATTACGCTAGAGGGACTTTTAGCATTGTTGGTTGATAAAAATTTTTAAAAAATGTTGCGTTTCATTGTGTTATACGGTTGCAAGGCATTTTAGTTGACGCGTTAAATGTACGGCTTAATGTTTCTAATGCACGTAATTTAATAGCATGCTCCGGTTTTTTTTCACCGAGTGGAAGTAATTGAATTCTCGATCTTAATTTTCGTAATTACGCAAATCAAGAGGTGCTTGAAATATTTTCACGTTCCGGAAATTAACTGTAGAATTTTAAATAAAACGAAATGAAATGTAAATTGTAAAGTATGTTAATATACGTGTACGGCTGACGAAAATTAGGCAAATCCTATACGAACGCAGTTGTGCAATCGAAACACAACCATTTGTCAAATTTTTCGCGCGTCAATCAGCAGCTTTGTACGCGAGAAAGCAGCTCGACCAAGCTAGTTAACAATTGAAAAACGTTTGCAAAACCGAGGCTATAGTTTTAATTGCGTTAGCTAGTATACGAAAGTAATCATCAGCGAGCACAATGTGATCTTTTCGAAATTCGCGAATTTGCACGGGCTAATTTTCACGCCACCGGGGGACGCATAGCACGTGTTAACTCGTCCGCGGAGGGATCGCAATTTAGCGAGCTGCTGCGCTGGGACGACGAATTTACATTCTTGACCGCGAGAGAGCCGACCGTTACCGGACCCCCTGTGTTGGCGCGGCAAAGATGCGAGATGAAAGTAAGAGGAAAGCAGAGGGGGGGTTATTCCTCGCACATCCTCGGGAAAATGCTGAAATTAACGTTGATGCTTCGTAATGAGGTTATGTCCGTTTTAATATTGTGTGTACGAGCGCGAAATTCTTTTTTTTTTCAACGACTAATTAAATTTCGGACGTTCAAATCTTTATTAAAAACAAATTTTGTATAAAAGTCGTGGTTTTGTTCCAAGTGGCATTATGTAATGAAAAATTACCCAAGATGTTGCGTGACTTGTGCGTTTAAATTTTTATAGATCCTGTGTAACGAGTAATTTTACGTAATATCTCGAAATTTACATATTATATTGAATTCTCAATTTTTTAGTGCCGCTAAATATGTCTAAAATTAAATTCTTATTTTGCTGCAAATTAATTTGAGTTCGATTATCTAAAATTTCCAAAGTTGGTGGTTAACGTACTCCCGGTTCACCTTATCTACATTCGACACACAAACGACTAACGCATTAACTTATTATAAAACAGATAAAAATCAATTTAACGAAATTTTAAAGCTACGCAATTTTTGACTCTTTAACACGTAGGTGGGGGGGGGGGGTAATCGAGGATGTGCGAGGAGAGTGCGTAGGACACGGGGGCTAATTTGCCCCTCGTTAGTAACTCGTCTCCTCTTCGCTGTTCTCTCGCTCTCTCGTTATGTCGGAGCAGAAGCAAGAGCAGCTTGCCATGTTAATTACACGTACACGCTGTCCGAGCTCAGAGACAAAGAGATAATGTATCAGCCGGACGGCAGACCTAAACGCCTGCGAGCAAGTGCGCTCGTTTTCCCGGCAAAAAGCTCGATTCTCCCTGTCTTGCTCTCGTCCATCGTCTGCTCGTATAACGAAACACAAAGAATCAGCCTGATTATTCGGAGGCTTTTACCGAGTTTGTTAAAAATGTAGATTTTTTTTAATGTTGTTGAAATAATTATACAGTCGAAAGGAACTTACAGTAAGCCGTTTTTGTGAGATGCGCAAGTAGATAGATACCAACTACTGTCGAACTCACCTGAAAAATAATAATTTACGTTAACAAATTTTATTTTAGAAAGTAACGTCGATGGGTCATTTATTTTCTACGCGTACTAAAAGGGGCGGCAAGGTTGACAAGAAATATTTACATATATCGAGTCGAAACAACGTTTGAAATTCGAGATGAAATTCGCGCATAAGCAACGAGACAAAGAAGCTCTCCTTGCATTTCGGACTTTACCCGCTTGGAAAGAAGTTTCCTCTCGCGCGCAAACCAACAACGCCACTTTCTCTGCATCTTTCTTGCGTCTCCTTTTTTTTCACTTGCTCCCTCCACCTCCCTCCTTCTCTCTCTTTTTTTTATTCTTACCCTTTTTCGCTCGCGCGAACATACTGGCACTCCAACAAAATTCTTGCCGGGGATTTATTTGTATTTTATTCAGGCACTTTATTCGGAGGACTTGTCACTGCTTTACATTTCCATCGAGAGCGCCTGAGTACCGGGCTCCAGAAGGAGCGAAAGGGGAAAGAAAGTCGATTCTAGGGAAGCTGAGGGTGTATAAGGCCAGACCGAGAGAGAGAGAGAGAGGCGCGCAAACAACGAGAAACAAAAAGTTTCCGCATTTACGTAATTGATTGTGCAAGTTTGTAGAGGATAACGTAATGTTTGGAATTTAACCGAAAAATCCTGACTCGAATTTGTTTGTTTTTATACATTACAGAAGCACCTGTCGCTAAATATGAACGTATGAAACTGTTCCTTAATATGCCGTTCGCATTTATTTTTGAACGTCCGTTGCAGCGCTTTCTATTACCTCGAAACTCCAGCCGTATTTTTCATTCAAAAATATGTAAACAAAAATGAAAAAAAAAGGTTGCTCTACCGCAATACATGTAAAATAAGCGCTGGAAAATTTCAGTGCGCTGTAAAAACAAATGGTATGGTAAAAAAAATATTTAATAGAAATAAAAAGTCATTTTATATCAACGAAAGACGAGAAAAAAGAAACGAGAAGTGGAAGATATAAGTCGGATGGGGAGAAAAAGGCGGAAAAAAAATAAAAAAGGACAAGAGCGCAAAAGGCAAAGGGCATCTGGCACGCTGCCGGCTATTTCTATACCCGCCATGCGCACGCCATCGGCAACCAGTCCCCCACCCTCCCCCGCCAGCTTGCATTTGCCCCCTCCCCCCACCTCCACCCCTTTGCTTTCCGCCAGTTCATATCCAACGGCAATGCTCTTCGCGGCAGCCGCGAAAATCTTTCCTGCCCTCGTCCACTCTCTCTCTCTCTTTTTCTCTCTCCGATGCTTTTCTTTGATCTACCTCGTCCGCAAGCTCGTCTTCCTTCCCTTTGACTCCCTCCTATCTTACACGCGATTTGAGAAATGATATCTCGAATTGGATCGTAGCCCCGACGCTAGTAATGCGCGAGTCATCCTCTTTTCACTTTTTTTTTCTTCGCCTCGTTAAATTTAATTCGACATGACGAGAAAGAAAGACAGCAGCGACGACGTTTAGCCGAGCATTTACTTTCCGAGAGCTGTCCGAGGCTCTTTCTATACGTCGTCGTAATGACGACGAAATGCAGCATCGCGGCAAAGTCAAATTTAATTGTATGTGCTCGCGCTTAAAAAATTCACGGCTCTCTTTTCTCTCTTTCTCCTCTCTCTCTCTCTCTCTGCTGCCCAGAGCGCTAACTGCAAATTAAGTTTTGCGCGGCGTTCGTTAGAACCGGAGGCATTATCAAATTTGAATTTTCATGCTCATTTTAGTCAGGCGAAAAAGAAGGCCAGGGAGCGAAGAGGGGAGCTCGCAGGGCAAGGGAAACTCGTTCCAAAGCGAAAATAGTGCGCGGGAGCGGGGCGAGTTCGCCAACTGGGGCCGTTAAAAAGTAGTTAAAGCGCGAGAGAGCGTGCGCGGCGGCGGCGGTGGGCGCGCGAGGAAAAATTGCGTCGGCAAACTTTCTGTATTCAAGTAATGTAACAGCCCATTTCTCAGCGAGAGAGAGCCCCAGTATTTTCATTGCATTCTTTGTCACTACTTGAGAGGTAATCGCGTAATTCGCGCAATTTGCCCGCTCGTATATATTACTCTCACGCCAGCCCTCAAAGCTACTCGACTATACCATTGTGTGCCTTTGAGCCCCTCCCCCCCCCCCCTTCACCGCTTCTGTTAGCCTGATAAGCGGCATTATTTAATAAAACATTAGCACGCGACGCTGGAACTATTTCAGAATTGCACGAATTCTCGAGCTTTGAGGACTTAATACGCCAGGGCATGGGATGTCGTTTACGCACGCTTGTTTCCACTGTAAACAATTTTAACTGAATTGAACGTCTTAATAAACCAAAAGACACAGTACGAATTCAGACGCGCAAAAAGCTGCGCAACTATAAAAGACCCCTTCAAACTCGCGCCCCCCTCTCGATTCACAAAAACATCCCTTCCCCGGGCGCGGTCTAAGGAAGCAATTAAAATTCAGAAATCGGGAGGGTTGGCAGGGAGAAAAAGAGGGAGAGCTGGTACGGCGGATAAAACAATTGCCAGGCAGTCGAGTCTGGGAGGCTCTCGAACGAGGCGCGATTAATTCGCCGACATTATATTTTTAATTAACCACCGAGCGTAGGAGCAAGGGGGTAACAACTCGGTACGAGGGTGCCCCCCCCCTCCATCCTCTCCACCCAACGGATAATTCCGAATTCCTGAGCGCTGCGTCTCAAGGACGTTCTCCCCCTCCTGTTTCGGCGAGAGAGCAGGCTCTGCGGCCGCTAAATGGATCCAGCCGCGCATTACCGCGTCAGTCTGAATGCGCGCGCGAGCCCTCCGGGAAAGTTCGACTCCCCTCTCTTCTCGTCGCTAGACTACAAGCCCCTTTCCACCCTCGTCTTGGGAAAGGATTCGACGCGCGCTCGGCACAAAGTCGGAGCAATGACGCCTGTAATTTCGTTTTCGAGGGCCTTCGCTGTCTCGCGCCGGCCTGCTCTTGTGGCCGAGGGATGAACGGACGCAGGTCTCTCAAACTTGTTAAATACAGGTGTAAAGGGGGCTCGCTTTTCGGGCCTGAGGGTTACTCTGCGTAGGCTTATTAGTCCGGCAGAGAGATTGCTGCGGGGGGAGGCTCGAGCTGGATTAGCCCGAGGATTTTTCCGGGCCCCCTGTACCCTGAGCCAAGATTATTTTATCTTTATTACTCTTTAAAGGATCGAGCAGTTTTTTTTATGATTCGAGGACGCTTTAATTGCCTGACGATTCAGAAGA
This sequence comes from Anagyrus pseudococci, assembly GCA_030522585.1. Taxonomy (NCBI): domain Eukaryota; kingdom Metazoa; phylum Arthropoda; class Insecta; order Hymenoptera; family Encyrtidae; genus Anagyrus; species Anagyrus pseudococci. The sequence goes on from JAPYYQ010000246.1 coordinate 28,848, forward strand.
CTCGTTCATTTTTATCCAGCGACGAGAGTTTTATGCTGATTGATAATTGAATAAGAAGTTCCAACGACAATAATATCCTGCTAATCATGAGAAAACTGAAAAAAGATTTTTCATCAGATTAACATGTAACTAAACTCAACAATACACTCCAAATTTCCAAAATGCACGTACTAAAACCCTTGCTGTAAAGCTACATGCATTAAACACGCGTTTCCAGAAAACGTCGTCGCGTCTCTCGAGGCTTATTAAACAATCAAACGAGCAAAGCCACACACGAGCGCTTGCTTCAACGCGCAGCATTTAACCCGTGAATTTCCCAAGCCGTATGTGCCTTCGTACAAGCATATCCAGCGCGTCTTTGTCACTTGGCAAAACGGCCAACAATTAAGCATCTCATTAGTGTCTCCCGTAACTTCATCGCCACACGTGTACCTCTTTCGCTTGCACATACCGCGTAGTGCACTTCGCTCGCTCTGTGTTCTTCTATTCTCCAATGCCATGGCCATCATCTAACCGTCAAGACTGACTCTTTAAAACCCAAATTTATTGAAATTATAGCCGCGTATCACTTACGATGTCGACCATAATACCATTGTTCATCCCACTATCGACGCACGAGCGATCTCCAACTGAGCATACCTTACATCAACGCACAGCGGCGTGTATTTTCCAAAGTTATTCCTGTTTCTTACGTGCAGACGCACAGGTGCAAAGCGTATACCCACACGCATGCGCCTTATCGCCCATGTAAATCCGCTCTCTAAGCTTCGCCACCTCCAGCGCGCGCTTATACCTTTCTCCTAGCGCGGCTCAAAAAACCCGGAGGGGAGGGGGAAGGGTCTTCCCTCGCTCGCGCCTTTATAAAAGCACGGGCGCTAAAGCCGTGGCGGATCTTTTCGCGACGTGGCAAAAGGGGGACAACTCAGTCGTATGGAAAGTCGCGTGGGATGGCTTGCGTTTACGCGCTGCGCGCTTGGGCATTCCGGAGATTTTCCACTCTCGCATTGATGCACCCCCCTCCTCCTCCTCTTCCACAGAAGCGCGAGAGAGCACAAAGTGGTTTCGTTGCGGTGTCATTTGAAAAACTTTACTTTACTTTTCATTATTTTCCAAGGGCCTTATATTGTTTTTTTTTAGAATTTGACTACCCTTCGAATCATAACAATCCGGCAACATAAAAAATACAATCAAGTAAGAAGCATAACTAAAAGTCGCGCGCTCAGCAAAAATCCTTTCAAAATTCAAGCCAAGCCTCGTACACGCGTGGCATTAGCGCAACGTCGAGAAAGACACGGTGTCCGCGGCAAAATCGGCCTTTCACTTCGCCACGGTAAATCCAGCTCTCTCTCGGAGCCCAGTCTTTACGCGAGCGTGTCTTCCTTCGTTCTTCTCACATAGAGCTCATCGCTACGATCGAGAGCCATAATGAAACTCGCTTAGAGCAGTCCCGCTGCAGCAGGATCGCTCTCGACTGAGAAAGAGAGAAGGAGGAAAAAACAACCGCCACCAGCGAAGAGAGGAAGGAGATCGAGGAAAAAGTCGAGCGGGATGTCGACGACGAAGACGAGGAGGAGGTGGCGCGCGTAGGTGAGAGAAACCGGACTGACGAGAGTTTGCAGATGCGCTCCAGTGTCCCCGCGCGTGTTCCTGCGAAAGAGCGAGTAAGAAAGAGAAAAAGAGGAAGAGAAAGAAGGGGACCAAAAGCGCGCGACGTCGCTTGAATGAACCGCTCCCCTTGCCGCGTATAATAACTCCGGCGCAGCCCGGAGCCACGTATATAATACAGCCCGCGACCTTTTTTTCTCGTCCCATCTCTCTCTGTCTCTCGTTCGTACGTTATACACACACAGACACAGACACAGACATCTGTAGAACCGCGAGATGGTGTATCGCGCGGGAACGCAGGCGAGGAGAAATGCGCATGCCTTATAACCCCGCGTAGTTCGACAGAGATGTAGATGGCGCGAATACGATAGTCACGGAGTAATCGAAGAGCCGAAAGGACGTGTGGCTGCATACGTAAAACGTAGAAGCACGTGAGTTCGTTTCTTACTCGCACGATTTTCTCTTTCCCCTCTCTTGATCCGCCGGCTCGCAACAGCCGTTATTATAGCCATTGTCCTTCGATATAGCGCGTTTAGGCAAAAAAATGGAGATGGCAAGCGCGTGAGAAGGACGTTTTCTCTCTTTCTTTTCACGCTATATATACGAGAACAAGTGATATGTGCGTCTTGGAAGCGGCTTGCTTAATTAAAGAGGAGGGTTAAACGCTGTATTAAGGGTATACAGAAGGGCTCTCTCTCTCTCTGCTGATGACGCTGGTAGTGGGGCTCTAGTAATTGGCGATTTATTCAAGTTAATTAATGAACGGACATTTGCGACGCAGGCCGTTTGTATTAATAAACATCAGACCACCGCGCGCGAGAAGAGTACATCGCTCGGGCTGCGCGCCGGAACAATTAAAGATTATGGGGCCTCGGGGAAGGGAAGGGGCGGGGAGGATAGAGAGAGAGGTGCGCTTATTGCAAACTTGTCTCCTTTAATGATGGCCATGGACTTCCTTAGGCCAGGCCTGGAAAACAATTCATTTTTCCTTGGCACGCGCATTAGCGGCGTTGAATATGCAACGTATACGTATGGGTGGGGACGGACTCGTGCGCGATTTCTTCAGTTGTTAATACGCATGCGGCGCAGCGTTTACGCGAAGGTACACAATTTAAGGATTTAATAAGAGGCTGGCTGGCCTGGGAGTGCGTTGAATTACAGCTGCGCGCGCGAGAGACGCGCAGCGTTAAGTAATAGTTTTACACTCGCGCTCTCGGGAGCTTGATTAAGTTATTTACGTTTGCTTAATAACCGTTTGGTTAATTGCGCCGCGCGCACGGTAGCAGCGGCCCTTTACTCACGTTTTGTCGTTAAGTTTTATAGAGGAAACGTTTGTATAGGGAGGATGAGAAACATACATGCTAAGAGCCGCTCTTGATTTTAATCTCTTGTACTTTCCAGTCTTTCTAGTGTTTGCACGCGGTCACGAGTTGTGATTTTTACAAAAATCGATTAAAAATTGTAATGGCGCGAGATGAAATTTCTCAAAGCTATACGCCGACAAATTGCAATCGTAAGAAGTATCGTCATTACTCTTCCTTATTTCGGAGAGTCAAAAAAATAACGATAGAGAGAAAAGGCTAAGAGAACAAAAGCCAGAGAGAGAGGCATTCGATTTATCGCAGGGCTTGCACCCGGCGTAATTACGTATTCGCAAGCGCGCGAGAGAGGAGCCGGCCAGCCACCCTCGCACGTCCAGGGCCCATTACGCGCGCAAGGAGAGGCTGCGGACGACGGACAGCTGCTCTCCCTCCCCCCTTTCCCTCTACCTTAACCGCTTCCAGTCGAACGGCTTGCACGTACTTTATTTGCGAGAGATGCGCGCCGGAGAGAGAGAGAGAGAGAGAGAGAGAGAGAGAGAGGCCTAACCTCCTGCTCGGTGAGCGTGCGAACCGCTTGGGGCGACACGCGTATCGGCCGCTGCCCGGCCAATGACGGGCTGTTGCGCTCTTCTCTCGCTGGGCCCCCGAGGAGACACGAGAGGACTTGAACGTATAAGCGGAGCCTCCGAACGATTTGCCCTGACCGAGCTCTATACTGCTAAGAATCTCCTCTGCCTCTTTTTTTTCGATACCATGATTTTTACGATTTTCCTTCTTTCTTTTTTGTACTCCGAGGTACACGTAAGAATATTGTTTCGCGCGCGTATAGCCGTATCATAAGAGCCGTCGAGTTTTATCGTGGATTGAGCAAAAAGCAAATTTAAAATGTACTCGACTGCAGCAGAGCAGCAGGAAAAAATGCCGGAGAAAAGTTTCTGGAATACGAGCGATTCGCTACTGCAAGAAAATCTGCTGCCGGTAATTAGCCTACCCCTGATTTACAAGTCAAACAATGGGGCCTCCCCCCCCCTCCTTTAGCGGCCTGTCAAAAACTCGCAAAAAAAAAAACGAAAGAAAGATCTGAAAGCGCCCGGTAAGGCATTTGTTGCCTTCCCATTTTCGCTGCTTCCCCCCGTACTCGACCAAGCGAACTTGAACTTCGGCCGCACGTACGCCGTCAAGGATTCCAGCCGCGTTATTTCTTCTCTCCCCCCTTCCCTCGCTTCCTCATCCTCCCGAGTATATACGAGCCGAGTTCAATTACTTAAGGGTAAAACTCATTGAAACGGGTTTGGTCGTTTCTCTCTCTCTCTCTCTCTCTCTCTCTCTCTCTCTCTCTCTAGTACACCAAGAGATCCTTCCCACCCGTCTACTTTTGCAGAATCCGACGAATCGCGGAAAGCCGGCTTTTTGCGGATCTTGCCCCGTGTGTTTTGTCGAGATCTCGAAAAGCCGGAATTCTCTCCTACCCCTCGGATATCTTTCATTCTGGCCTTCTGCTGCTGCCACTGCTACTGCTACACGCGCGCCGAGACTACGTGTATTTTTCCGACATTGAATCAAGCAATTCATTTGCACTGTTATACGTTTTACTGCAAATCTAAAGTTTGTTGGTTTAATTCACTTGGAGCGTTTAGTGCTCTCTCCATTACAGCTATAACGCTCGATGAGCTTAAATTTCATTGAATTTCTCGTTTATTAATTTGGAAGTACTTTTTGAAATAAATAAATGACTGCTTATATAACATAACGAGAATATGATATACAAACGTGCGCATGTGTTTGTAGCAAGCAACACGTGCGAGGCACGCCAAACGTTTTCACTCGAACGGTTCGATTACAAAAGCCTGAGTATTATTATTTGTAACTCGTGAATTAGTGACACAAACAAACCGTATCTACAGTGATAGAAAAAAAAGCCGTTACATAATCACCAATGACTTATCTATCGCTATCATTGGTCGAAAGAAATAATAGAAAATTATTCAAATGCATTTAATCTTAATTTATTTAAATGCATTATCATCAGATAGGAGATAAGCAAACGGAGCTTTGCCGAACGTGTCAGAGGCGTGGGCAAAGAAGTTATGACGCTCGATTTGACTGCATTGTCTCTTGGCCATTATCTGGCTGTCGTTATCTAAAAACGAGCAAACCTACAGCACGCGCCTGTTTTTTGTCCTCTCCACCGAATACTATACTACTTGAAAGCCCAATTAACCTAATCTAATCCCTGCCAATCTAATCTGCCTCTTTCTCATTCGCTTAAACCTTCCCTTCCTATACCCCGTGACTTTTCTCTTCGTCGTTGTCAGTCTCCTTCGTCTTCGTCTTCGTTCATTTTCTCTCCCTGTCTATCGGCACGAATCGCGTTTTTGCTTTTGCCGATCGAACTGGAATCGATGTGTCCTTCGTCAAGGCTCATTTTTACATGGTTTGAATAATTTAGCCTCCAACTCTGTCTCTCCTCCTTCTCTCTCGGGTCAGCAAACGCTGCCGGTATGCAGTTTGCATTCAAGCGGAGCGGCGAAAATCCGGTTTTTGCTGCAGGCTCGAACGAGAGAGAGAGAGAGAGAGAGAGAGAGAGTCTGTCTGCGCGTGCGCGCCTTCTGCCAGGAGAGTAGTCCCCGGCGACGACGAAGAAACCGCTGAAAGCTTGGGCGTTAAGAATCCCATTGCCAAGCGGCCGCAGCGTGGCAAAGGCGAATTCTTTTCTCGGTACACGCGCGCTCGTTTCTCCCTGCCCTCGGCAATTAATAAAAGTGAAAGGTTGTCGCGAGGGATCGACAGGCCGAGGAGTAGGCGCTACCGGGTGTATATATGTATGTATATATATCGCAGAGAAAAGAAATATTCCGCGCAGGTAAGCTTGATTTATTACCCAGTTCTCATTTACTACTATTTGACGTGTTAAAAATAGCCGATTGAAAAATCTATGGGCTTTCCTTTATTTTTTTTTGTTCGATCCTTTTTTGGGTTAGTACGTATATAAATGCACTGGCTCGAGCAGGTGTGACTTTGAATAAATACCGCAGAAAAATACACAGGAAATATCGGAGCTTATTTAACGCCACAGCTCGTTCGCCCGACTAAACTAATAATATGCCCAATTTATCATTGGCCAATCGATAAACCAAAACGCGGATAATGAAGCCCACGGATGAAGTTGATATCAACGTCCCTATTTAAAACAAAAAAAGAAAAGCAACGAAATAACTTCATTAATCACAGGCGCGAATGATCCGGCAATTGAGAATAAAAAAAAAAACGAAAACAAGCAGAGCGCCAGCGGAAGATCAAGCGCTTTTTCTCCCCCTGTAAATCACCGTGGCAACAAATTATCGCACCTCTCTCTCTCTCTCCCTCTACCTTTTCATTTTTCGCGGCCGCGCTCGCAAATAAATAACTCATCGTCGCACGTTTTGACAGGGTTGCCGCGTACTCCGCTTTATTTCGGATTACAAATTGAGCCGAGAGAGCCCAGCGCGCTATCGGCCAGCCCGACGATTGCGCTTGGCTAATGCGAGTTGCGTGTAAGCCGACTGGAAAGGAAGGGGGAGAAGGCGAGGGGCTTTGTCCAGCTCCGCAGGGAATCGTCAGAGACTTTGGTAGATCGCGCGCTAAGCGGGACAGGTACGCTCGGGAGTTGCTCTCCTGATGGCTCTCTGGGCCTCGAAATCCAACGTTGAATGTGGTATCGACCACTTGAGATATGGATAATCGTCATGTTTAGCATACGTGCGCAAGTGTGGGTCGTGTAGATAGTGAATTGGTGGAAGAAAGATTGCTTGATTGAGTCCCTTTTTGCATTTTGTTACAGTGGAATTGGCTGTTCATAGCTATGCATGTGATGAATTTGTCCCGTTTCCAATAGTGTTAAACTTTAAGATCGCTTGCAGTTATTAATGAACCAAATGGATTTTATGATAAACGATTCTGACTCAATGTTCTTTATGCGACGATGATATCTAGAAATGAGACGATGAGTTCAATACGTTACGTGCTAATGAATCGCGACGATTAAACAAAAATGTACGTAATGAAAGATAATTCAGATAAGTATAATCAAGAAGTGCCACGGTAGAAAAAAAAACTACAATGTTATCAAGCGGAGAAGACAGTTAAATAACAGTAACTATAAATTTTTAAAATTCCAGCTGAAAAAGATTAGACTCCACAGGTGAGCAATAATACATCACCATTTTTCAACCATCAAAAGAAACAAGATACAAAAAAAAAATCATTATCGAGCAAACGCGGTATTTCACAAAAATAAACTATCGCGTACGGGGCGGTGGATAGGGAATTCGAGATAGAAAATCACGAGGAAATGGACATTCGAAAAATCCGAAGCTCCGAAATCCCCGGACAACGTGTCAAAATCTCTCCCCCGACGCTCTCCGTGGCGCGACAGTTTTTCCCCGCGCGTCACGACACGAACCCTCTCTTCTCTCTACCCCTACCCTCTCTCTCTCTCTCATTCTACTCTACGAGACTGAAAAAAAATTTTTCCTATAGCAGCGTAGGGTGAAAAGTCCATCTAGGAGTAGGGAAAATTCTCGTCGCTGCAATTTTCCGGGCTGCGCGTGTCGCACGGGTTCACGGAATGCTGGGCGCGCAGCGGCAGCGTAAGCGGCTCTCGATGCGGCGAGCGCTTAATATTTCAGGACTGAAGCCGCGCGGCGCCCGGGGACCTCCGCTGCATTCTGCGCGTTGTCAATTCCCTCGAGTTTATTGGAACGGGGACGGACGTGTATCGAGCGCGAATAATACGCTGCCCGCCTCTGCTGCGCCCTCTCCCTCTCTCTTTTGCTCTCGTGCTCGCGTGGCTTGGCCTCTCCCGATACTCTGCCCTTTATATTGGTACATCAAATGACATCGCTCTTCCTCCTCCTCATCCTCTATCCCGTCTCGGTGCCCGTATGTTTGGGTGTGTGGAGGCATGCCCGAGACTGGTATGCAATCTTCCGAATGTCCGCGCCGCCGGGCTATGTGCTCGACGTGTGTTTAACACAAGTTTTCCCGACCGTACTTAATCGTGTTTTGAAAATATTGCCGAGTAGTAAGAATAACATTATTAAAAAAGCCCGCTCTTTTCGCAGTCGCGTAAAATCATCAAAAAGTAAAGACTAAAATACACACTCACAGGAAACGCGCAAACACTTGGGCCAAGTAATAAAGTGCGAGTTTCTCCGATTCCCAAGAACATCGAAGTCAAATCGGTACGATCACCTTAGTCCCAGTCGCACTTACGCGCGCGAGTGAGAGAAAGAAGAAGCCGCCAGAAGGAAAGGTTGTGCGCGCGCGAGGCTCGCAGTAAAAGAAATATATATTCGACACTAACAGTCGGCCGGTTAATGGACCAGGCGCGCGGAACACCCACGAGCCTCGGCGAACACGTGTTTGCGGCCGCGCGCGCGAGGAAGCGTCGGGTGAGTGGGGCCGATTAATATCGCGGCTGCATTCCACTCGAGACCGGCCTTTCTTCCTCGTCCGTTTGCCTCTCTTAATTTTCGGCCGCGTGGAACTGGCCCCGATTGTCATTATCGCGTCATCAAGCTGTCACGGGAATTAATTGAATAATTAGGGGGAGCGAGGCTAAGAGGCCTAAGACGCGGAAGAGTGCACGAGCCGGCCTGCTACCCGATGTTTTAATCGGTTTGTGGGCTTTGCCAAAACCTCGGCCAGAGAGATGCTTCTTCAGATAGGAAATCGCCTGGGAGAATATAATTGGACTGGAATATCCTCAGATTTTTTTTTGAGCGTCTTTTTTAAAGCTTCCCGAATTTCGCCTCGAGATATTTTTATTCCCTTGCTTTCCTCGAGGTTTTCATATAATCGTTATGCCCACACTTAACGGTACTTCAGTCCCTAATTCGTTGGAGTTTCAAGAGGTACAGTGGAAGATCTGAGCCAGCATAATTTTCATAAAGGGCGTAGCCCTAAACTCTCTCTCTCTCTCTCTCTCTCTCTCTCTCTCTCTCTCTCAAAACAATGCCTCTTCCACACATCAGAGAGTCCAAGCTAATTTCTGCAATTCCCTTCCGGCCGATAACGCGGAAACAATTTCCTCCTCCTACCGCCTCGCAATTTGGTAGTAAAATTTTTTATTGTATTGTAAACAAACGCAAGCTTAAGGCGCACGTGTGCAAGCCTCATAGAGGCCCGATATTGCCTCTTCTATTCTGCTGGCACAGAGTAGCTTCCTCCATTGGCGCGAGCGTACATAGGGCCGTTCGATATATCTGCGCAGCTTATTATATGTATAGGAAGGCGAGGTTGGAGAAAGAGAAAAGGGAAGAGCTCCCCGAGAGCGCCTCGTTATTGAATCTCACAATGGCTACTGTCGCGCGGGCGCGCCTGCAAGAGAAGAGCAAGAGGGGTGGGGGGGGGGGCGAGAGCCGGATGGAAATAACGAGCTGCAGGGGGACGCGTGGCGCGAGAGAGGCCGATAGTAGATTAGTCGCATTCCTCGCCTATACTACACCGATGCGCCCAGCGACAGATGCCGCTGGCAGGCCCAGCTTATAGTCTCGGCTTGTATCCTACTGTCTTTCTGTACAGCCTCCGCGTATAACAAGCGGGCATAAGGAGAGAGAGAGAAAAGCGGGGAAGACACTGGGTGGAGCGCTTGGTGGTCTCTTTCTTGGGCCACAGATTGGAAGATGGTATTAAGATGAGGTGGGGCACAGATGAAGAGGGACTGATATAGAAAAGAAACGTCGATCGAGACGCGACGCGGATTGGGTGGCAAAGTCGCCGAGTTGGGCTACTGCTGAATATTATTGCCAAGTAATTAAGATGGGCCGAGGAAGATAACGGGAGAGAGAAAGAGACGGGACAATGAGAAGGGAAAATGTAGGCGAGAGTGTATACGCCAGCGACAGTGGGAACGACCTGATGAAGGAGTTCCAATGATGAAGAAGTGGGTCGAGTGATTACGCGAGGGCTTGTTTGTGAGACACTTTTCCAACATTGACGAGTCAACTTTTCTACTTCACCTACTACCTCGTCTTTTCTTCTTTGCTTTCAACATTAATATTGATATTAGACTTTGATTTCTCTTTCCTGTTCCTCCGACAGCGTCCACTTTCTGCTTTGTTGTGTAAAGATAGATATATAAATAACGATGCTGCTACATAGAGAGGCAAAGATTTATTTTACCTATTAATCAGCATATTTTTCTGGAAGTAACTCAATTATTGGGAAAAAGTAACAAATAACCTCGCGGACGACCATAAACACGGAATGATCAGTCTTCGAGTATTCGAATGACATCATGCATTTCAAGTAATCGAGTCAATTCAGTTGACGCGCTTGTGGAAGCAAGGCAGTTTAAATGAAAATTCATGGCTTCGCAGAAACGCCTTATCAGCGCGCGTGTGTCCTGTAACAATACATCTTAATAATCCCGACCACGGCTATATTGCCCCTAAGACTCCTCCTCCTCTTCCTTCCCAACAGTGGGTGAAAACGAGCGCCTTAGTCAGCCGGATAAATAAACGGACAATGTTAAATTTGGACCAGTTAATCCAGCAACGTACATTTTCTCGGCCTACGCCGACGTTCTCTCGTCGAGCAACCTAAGCAAGCGACGAAAAGAAGAGCAGAGGCAAAAGGAGGAGAAAGCCAGCGGGATTTGTGAATTCTCGCGAAGAGGAAGACAAGGAACAACATTCGAGCGGACGAAGATTGCGGGCCAGCGCAATTTGTCAAGCCGCAGACTCGACGCTAAGCCGACGACGGTTGGGGGCATCATTGCTCATCGCCTGCCTACTCTCTCTACCCCCATGAAGTAAAAGAAGAAGAAGCCTTCTTTAGCTTTCGCTCGCCGATTTTCAATTACGGCTCCGGTCGTTATTAAAGCCCGAGGGCTTATTACACCTTGCTCTGCGGACACGGGAGCGCTCCTCTCTTGCCGATGCGACACCTCTGAGAGATATGGCGATAATGATGATGATGATGGCCGATCGTTATGGATTGTAATGAGAAAAGCGTTATTAAAGACTCGGAGAGCTGGGCTGCGCCGCTGCTGCTGCTGTGTGCTACCTTTTTCGGCTGTAATCAAGAGCACGCGCTTATTTAGCAATCGCGCCCTGATCTTTAGCATTTTTTGCTCAACCTATGAACGAACAATATTCGAGTTTTTGTTCGTTAATCCTGTATGACTGTGTTTAGCAGGAGAATGCATCAATCGGATTACTCATTTAGATGATAACTTTGTTTAAAATTTTGAAAGGTCAACAGAGAAAAAACCGCGATTTGGAAAGAGATCGCACAGAACCATACGCTTCTCTAGGCAATAGTCGCAGCAGCAACGGAAGCGGTAGAAACTCAAGCTATTTGCATAAAAGTAAGAGATTCGAAAGAGAGACGCCGAGCGTACGAATTCGATTAAAATCGCTGGACAAACATTAACGTCTCCCAAGACCATGGTTATAGGGTCGCTAAAAGGCTGCAGCAGGAGCAGGGAACGAGCAGAAGCGAGCGGGTGTAGTGGAGCGTACGCGTAGAGCCGAGAGAGGAAGAGAGAAAGAGCTGGGCGTAGGAGAGAGCGGTGGCGCTTCCGGGCCAATCCCAGTCCAAACAAGCGGAGCATAAAGTTACCAACTTCGCCGACGCGCAATCTCCTCGTCACCGCCGCGACAGCCGCGGCGCAAACGGAAGAGCGCCGCGCGACGTCTCGACGCCCTCGGCCGAGTTTAAACGAATTAATCCCCACCCCCTCTTCTGCGCTACGGCCTCTCCACCATCCTTCGCTTCGTCGCCCGGCCTCTCTCTCTCTGCCTCCCGGGCTTCCGCAATCCCGCGCCTCTCGGCAGCCCTTTCCTCCCGTCTCCTTCTCGCAAGCGAGACGTCGAATAATTTTATATTAGTTTCGTTGTTCCAAGTGTAATCCACGATCCCGGGCGAAATTTCTCTCCGAGCGCGCCTCGTTGCCCCTACCCCTGCGAGCGCTCTTTTCACGCGTCACACTGTTTGCCGCGCGCGCGCGCGTTTCGACGCGTCGTCAGATATGCGGAATTACAGCGCTGACAAAGCGGAACAACGGCTGTTGCTGTTGCTACAACTTTGCTCGAGGGGCTTTTTGAAAAATTAAATGAAAAAAAAAACAAACAAACGAACGAACAAAAAGTGATTTCTGTTGAATGAATAGCAGCAGCTCCACGTGTTGGGAGACGACATTGATGTGTATTAGTCGAAAATGTTACTGTGTATATGGGTCGGATTATGCTGGGAGCATAATAAGGAATTAAATTACGAAAAGTAATTAATGATGTAATTAAATTGAGTACAGTACATCAAAATATTATAGTTGTAAATGGGGTTAATTAATTATGAATCACAGAACGGCTGGGCTAAAGGGGCGGAGGGGGGTTATACAGAATAAACATAGAAACACCTATTCAAACACAGCTTACCAACTTTGCGAAGGCAAACAACGCCGTTACGTATAATTCAGCCCTTTGCCCGCGCACACCGGGCGTACACCGCGCCAAACTTTTCCGCGATCATGGACCATTGCATATTGCGTACACTTGCCAAACTTTTTCCACGAGCGTCAACCGACGATTTTGAAAATTTTATCGCCATCGGATTTCGAGAAGCATACACGGAAAAATCAGCGAGTTATACGAAGTTGTGTCTCGACTACACCGGAGAGCGTTAGCTCGGATCGTTGCCTCCGTCTCTCTCGTCTCGGCTATAAAAGCACAACTGATAAGACGCGTCCAAACTTTGCGCGAGCATTTAAAATTCGCGTAAATTTTTATAAAGCCGGCTAAGACAAGCGTGAAGGGAAAGCCGCGCGCGACGTCGTCCCTGTCCTGTGTCCGGAGATGGAAGATGCTCGGTGGGGTCTTTTTCCGGGGCGTTTAGAGGCGGTATAAGTCTTGTTTGCTTGATGCCTAAGGAAAAGGGGTGTGGCGAAAGAAAAATGACGCCCTGTTTACGGCGCCTTTATTCTTGCCTTCTCATCCTTTTTTTCCGCTCCACCTCTGTTCCAACGCTGTCAAAGTGATATCCTCGTTAAAGTAATGACAGAAGCCGTCATTACGGACGGAAATCTTTTTTTAATAGTCACGGTAAATATAGATAATCTGATCAATAAATATACTTTAAAAAAAAAGAAGTTGTAATTTTTTTTTTTCTTAAACATTTTAAGCCTCTTTGTTGTAAGACGAGCAACTTTTAACACATCCTTAACTCATTAAATCCATTTTAAACTTTTTTTTATACTTTTTTTACTTTTATTTAAAAGTCGAACTTCAAGGATCTAAAGTTTGAATGCAAGCTTGAAATTTTATTGAATAAATAAATCTTTAATGGCCATTAACGAGTTTCTTCATGCAATTTTTTATTAAAAAAAACCTTTAAATATAATAAAGAACTATACGTGGCGGAACATGCTGTACTTACACGGCACTCACAAAAACGTCAAAAGTCATAAAGTAACATGAGAAGAGGATCTAAAAAGCCTAGTAGTGAAAAAAAAGAGAAAAAAAAATACGAAATATCTCACTTGTCCCTCAGCCTGTCTGGGAGTCCTAGCTGTCACGCATCGCTACGCAGTCGCGTATGACTTTCGCGCGTCGTTTGCTCCCCGCAGCGGCATCAGCGATACGAAAGCGCGTGGTCGGTGACGCGAGAGACGACGGTAAAAAAAAAAGAGGAGAAAAGGCGAGCCGCAACGCAGGGAAAAGCGTTCCAGCATACGTGGAGCGAGTCAGGACCTCGGGAAAATGACGAGAAGGACGGTGGAAAAGCTCGGGCGGCTCTTCAGAGACAATCGCGGGAGAGTAGGGGCTCCGCGCGCGTAAAAACGGCCCCGGCTCCTTCGCGCGCATAATCGCCGGCGCGCTTTTTTCCCCTTCGCTTTTAGCCCCCGTCCCCTCGCGAAACCGAGCTATGGGCTTTAATTTATCCGCCTGCGCACGTAGCCCAGGCCTTTCTCTGTGTATCGCGAGAGGGAGGGAGGCGAGGTAGAAAGGGGGGGGGGTAAAGAGAAAAGCATATCGGACGGCAGGTGAGCGAGAGGAAAAAAATTAAGCACGAGTAGACACGAGCTTTTTACTGAAAAGCGCTGGGGATGTAGGGCTGGAATTTTACTCTGAATGACGAGTGCTTAGCGGAAATGATAGAGCTCTCGGTTTTTCTGAATTTTGAAACTTTCTTTTGCCGTCGAACACGCGTATACGGTTGCAAATGTCACATTTTTGGAAGATGCTGCGATACAAAAATATTGGACAATTCGATAAAAAATCTTGATTTTCAAACTCTTTATTGACAACGCTTCCTTCTACAGGTATACGCGAAGAAACGACAGTCGTGAGTATGTCTCGCATTTCTCTCGTGCGTGCAAGGCGCAACCGTGACAGGGAGGAGATTCTTTCCAAGGTGATGGGCTCGTTTGTCATGCTCCTTTGGCTGTGCACTCGGTTTCTTTCAGCCTCTCGCGTCTCTGTTCTCGCTGTTACTCTAAAAGGCCGCAGCGTGTATATCTTTCAGGGACTGTCGCGCATGGAAATATTGCCGTGTGTACTCGCTTGAATTTTCCTTCGCTCTTCTTGCGAGTAGACGGTTGCTAGGCCGACACCTTAAAGAGCCCCCAGAAAAAAATGTATTCGCACAGTCGCACGATATAAGAAACTCCGGGGTAAAAGGGAGTTCGCGATAATCAGCTGTTCATCCTTCGAATCGTCCGTAATAACCGCAGGAAGAAGAAAAGGCTTCGTTCGCTTGTCTTTCGCCGGCAATTTTTCTACATATCGACCGCACATATCCATAATCGCTCCGAGACCGCCGCCGCCGCGCGCGCGGCAGATGCCCTCACAAAGCGCGAACGAAATCATTATTCAGCGCACGCGTGCCGGAGGAGCCCCTCTACCCGACGCCACCACTCTTCTCTCTTTTTCTCACTCGAATTCGCGCGATGCGAGTATTCGAGTTAATCGAAATGCAGGCCGCTTACGCGCCTCTATCCCACAGTTACGTTTCCCCGTAATCCGTCGGCTCCGGCAGCTTTTGTGCGCCGACAAGTTGAGTTAAAATAATTTAGCGCTCAATATGGCCAGCGACAAATTATGCCGCGGTCTCTTAAGTACCGCCAGTTTCGCATGTACGCAAGACCTATTGCTTATATGCGCCTATATGCACATTTTATTCGTACTTAATGCTACCGCTCCGGTTATTATTCGTTTGTAATAGCCGCTCTGTGTGTGCCGGTAATGCTTCGGCTACATACTATAAGCATTTGTTGCTTTTATTCGTACAGTATGTGAAAAAATGAAATTCGAACGGTTAAGCGCCTGAGCATGTAGTATAAATCTGCACGTTCAGTCGTCAGAGTCTCGGGTAAAAAAATAAAGTCCAGCTAACGTCGCGGAGGCGATAGTGTCAGGAGGAGGAAAACCGAATGTGTAACCAAGTGCCGGCGAAAACTTATCGTAAAAGCAGTGCGCGACAGCTGTGTGTATATACTACTGAGCATCTCGGGCTTCAATCAGGCCCCGCGCGCTTGAGAATATACCGAGAGAGCGGCGCTCGTTAGCGTTAATAAGTACACGTGGCGAAAGTAAGACGAACAGCAGCAGCTCTTAGATGAACTGCCGAGTGCTAACGACGCTACTTCCGACGACAGATCGAGCTTTCTCACCCCCTACCAGAGATTCGGGGCCACCGTTAGCGGCGTCTTCGTCGTCGTCGTCGTCGTCGCGAGTGGGTCTAATAATCAACGGGATTTCTGAAGGAAGCGTTTGATGTTGCCTCATATAACACCTCGCAGTGCTCCTTGATTTTTGATTAGAGGGAAAGCCCAGGTATAGCTTTAATTAAATCTACTTAGGATTACATGACTCGAGGATGCTGATCATAGAGGTTATGTGTTACGATGAAAAAGTGCGTAATGCATATGCGAGGTATGTTCAAACAATAAAACGTGTCCGTTGCTTATGAGAGATCGGTCGAAATGACAAGTTGATATTAGTTTCATAAGTTTTGATAAATCTCAATTTACGAACTGACAGCTATGAATAAGCATAATGCACGCGAGATATAAAATGATAGGGGTTACGTCAACGGGTCAGAGCATTATAAACGACCGAGGGGAAAAGTGGAGGGAGAGTATTGAAAGTAATCGAAGCGAGAAAAACTGATTTCAGTTGAAAAATGAGTTAATTAAAGCTATCTCCCGCGAACGTAAGAGTTGCCAAAGCAATATTTATTTTCCCTTTATATACATTGGAGCTGGGAGCGCGATAACAAATGATACAGCCCAACAAACGAGCCCCCGCGTTTCGATTCCCAATAAAATCAAGGCTCTTCTCTCAATAATATATAGGTCATAAATGCACATCGATATATAATACATGTATACGCGTACACATCGAGCGGCAATAGAGCTCGCGCATCAGACAAGCCAGGCAACAACAACCCCATCCTCCTCTGCCCACCACTATCGAATCATTGATTCGACTAAAATTAATTGTGTCACGGGAAAATCGAGAGGGAGAGCTGCACCGCGAGCGCTTTTTAATCCGGCAGCCTGGCAGTTTAGACCCAATTAAAACCTAATTGGCCGTCACACATCTAATACACTACCCTCCACTGGCGTCCATCATTTGCTCCCCCTGCCCCTATCCCGGTTACACAGAGAAAAGCCTCAAAAATCCGAAGCTGGCTACTTTGAGTGTCAAATAAAAATGTCCCAGGTCCAATAAAAAAAAAATCTGCGCGTATCCGGTTAATCAAGCGGCATCCCTCTCTAACGTATCCCCTTTCCATCTGTGTGTGTGCGAATGCGCGCACAAGCTCCCGTATGTGTGTGTGTGTGTGTGTGTGTGTGTGTGTGTGTGTGTGTTTGTGCGTCCCTTTGTTGGACGGAGGCTGGGCGCACCCGATACAACCTAATTAACGTGTTCGCGTTGCGAGGACGCTGGTAGTCTATTATTTTCAGCAGGCACGCTGCTGCGCGCTCTCGCATAGGCTGCGAAGGCTAGAAGGCCAATGTAATTATATATCCATTCCCGCTTTTGATGCGGCTTTAATCCCATTCGATGCTCTCCTAGTCGCTCCTTTTCTCCCTATACATTGCTGCTCTTGGCTACTCTCTCTTTCTCTCTCTCTCTCTCTCTCTCTACTCTACGAGCATCGCTATTATACGCCGGAGATGCTGCTTGTTGACTATTTTCTAATGCAACGATCTCCGCTCGAGCGGAGGAAGGGCGCGCGCGCGCGTGTGTTTGGATGGAGCGAAGATTAATTTGATGGAAAATTATAATGTGCGCGACGATGTTATAGTTGAATAACAAGCTCGAGCCGATAATTTTTGTTTGCCAGTTTACCGTAAACCGATTTGTTTTATATATACGTAAAGCAACTAAAAGCCCAGTCGTAGCATAATTATAGAGTGGCTTAATGTATCGATACGCGCCTCGTTTAAGCCTGAAATTAATATTATTACATTATCCAAACTTCTTATTACTTTCTTAGAACAGCAGATCCGTCAAGCCAGCACTATACTACTACACCGGGGCGTCTGCAATTTAAATTCTGTTCTCGGCATTAAACAAGCTTATCACTCATCCCCTAAGCCATACGTAAAACGAAAACCTTCAGCTGCAATCCTTAACCGAGCCGTAATTTGCACCGATCGCAGTACCGGGGTAATCGGACCATCCTCCCGCGCAACACACGCACGTTATATATACCGGGAGTGAGAGAGAGAGAGAGAGAGAGAGAGAGAGAGAGAGCCTTGGTTAAATCGAGGAGAGGGAATAAGAGAAGCGGCAAGCAGATCGATCGAGGCCCACAAATCCTTGCGCTAACGAGTGTATACGCGCGACGGCAGCATGGACGGAGATCGGTTGGAGGATCGGGCGTTGGCGGTGGGCGGGTTCGGCAGGTGGCACAGTCCTACGCCTCTCTCGGTCAGGTGCGCTTGTTTTCGTTTCCGCGGCTCACTCGAACACTGGGTCAAAATCTGCGCTTATATCGCCGTCCGCCGATCTTCAACGTGCTTCGTACGACCGGCTGGTCTTCTCTTTCTTCTTCTTCTTTCATTCTGCCTTGCGTGCGTAATGTATGCGCGAGGTGCTGCCTAATGGTAGGCTTTCTTTTCGTGCGCCGACAGACTAAGTACCGTTTCTTTCTTCTCTCTCGCTCGGAATTTAATGAGAGCAATAAATCCCTACTCTCTTGCCTCCCTCCTTTTTCCTTACTCTGCTCTTTTTTTAACTTTAACTTTTCTTTTATTCTGCAAAGACTCTTGTTCATCGGTGCGTAAATTTTTTAATTAGTATCCCTACCGTGCGCGATGTCCTATAAAGAATTTGTTTATACACGTACAGAAAAGTATAAGGAAAAATTACTATACTGTGTAGTTTCTGCAGAACATACTCCACTTATAGGGAATTTTACTAGATGTATAATACTTTTTACCGTATTGCTGTAAAAAAAATAATTTACAGCATAGCAAAAACATGCAGAAAGAAATTTTACCAGATCAGTATAGTAAAATTTAAAAAAGACAGTAATTGCCGTGTCTAATGACAGTATTCATTAGTTGCTGTCTTTCTAGAACCTTCTCGCAAGTGCCTGAATAGTTTTACGGTTCATATATAAGACTCTTATATATTAACTGTTCTGCGGTGATAAGTTAGAAAATGCGTACTTAGGAATTTAGGAAGTTAGTAGTAAAATTAAAAAATACAGTATAGTATAATGTAGAATCCAGTATAGTAAAAATTAAGAATCCAGTATAACAAACTTTAAAGATACAGTATGGTAAAATTTAGGGAAACAGTATATAGCAAATTTTATAAATACTTTTTATAATTTTTATACATACCTTTTTATACGTGTAATTTCCCAAGAAGAGGGTAATAGACATACAAGTCACAAGACTTTAATGAAATTGCACATTTTTATGACATTTCCATGTAATATACGCAGTCACCTTATATGGAATTAAATTTCTAACTAACCCAATTCCAAGTAAATTACGGCAACACACATTTAGACAGAATTAAACTGACCCATCGTCTCAAAATCGCGCGTAGCAGAATGAAGATTCATTCCACACTCAATTAATACGTGCGTCCTATAAGCAATGTATTTGTACGGTAGTAGCACAATCCACGAGCTCCATTAAAACAGGCGTAAAGATAGAGAAAATCACGAAAATCTCGATGCAGCAATAAGGTTGCACAGACCATCATCCCCCCCTCCCCTCGTCCTTTCGTATAATCGGCGAAAAATAAAGCTTGCTTATAACACACAGTACAGCACAGTGTCACGTAGCTCCGGAATCCCTGGCATAACGGTCAATCAGACAGGATTAAGGCTGCGCGGCGACGATTTAATCTCACCAACCTGCCCGAATATCGATCTATCCGTTTACTCAAAGAGATAGAAAGCGTGGGGAGGAGGGGGAGAGAGAAAAGAGGTTTTTCCCCTGTTGGTGATTCACTAGTGCGGACCATAATTAAATTCCTCGTTTTTCGCGTTACGCCGCAATGGATTTTGTTCGGCTACGAGCTCTTCGACGATCGATTCTCCGAGAGCTAATTTATTGCGCTGCGTGCGCTTGGTCGACTCTTAAACCCTACCCGCTTTACGGTAAACCGGAATTTTGTGTGTGTATATAGAGAGCGAAGTAAAGCTTTTCGTTTATGCAGCTTTCGTATAACTGTTCCCTTCTTTTTTTCGTTACAAATCTTCGTTTTATTCGCTCGCGCAGAAGATTCTTTTCGATATGCACCTTTTCGTCTCTGTCGCCGTATTGCTGGAAACTCGAATGATCTCGATTCGTTTTCGAGTTTCTAATCTAATCGATTTATCGTAAATCCCTTAGTTATCGATCTGCTCTTAAATTTATTTCCGATTGACTTTTTCTCGGAATAGGATTATTTACAGCAGCTGATTCAGTCTAAATTATATATTTTACGTACGATGTATATTATGTATTAATATTTGATCTTGGAAACACAATTTTTAATCAATACATTAAAATAAGCAATCATACGAAAATAACAGCTTTCTCAAACGTTCCCAATAAAAAAAAGCCACATATTAAACTGATATCCCTAATTCGCATTAAAAGTGCTAACCTAATCAAATTTAGCACCAACGAAACACCTCCAACAGATCCCTTCCTCAAAGAAAAAAAATAGTTCTCGCACCACTAGTGCAAAATCTCCATTCGGCAATCATGACCCTAAATCAGCCCAAAAATGCGTGAAAGCCTCGTAAATGACGCTCTCTCCTATACGTTCAACCTTCCCAAAAAAAAGAGTCAAGACAGCAATCCAACAGGCTAACAGAGCGTCAAGCAAAAAAAAAAACCGTAAAACTCAAGGAGCGCAGAGAGTATCCGTAGGCTGTCGGTATTCACGATAGCAGCAGCAGCTGGCTTGGACCGTAGCGGGCCCCTTCGGTTACACGCGCATTAGCGGGCCTTAATAGCTCTGGGGCCCGAACGAAAGTGGCGGCGGCGTCGGTTTGCTGGCTTGCCCTTTAAATTGGGCTATCGCGCGCGCGAGCCTTCTTTTTTCGATCGCCGCCTTTCCCTCTTACCGGTGCGCGCGCCTCTCTTCTTTTCGGCCTCTCTGACCGTTTTTGCAAAGCCCCCAAGTGGCTCGAGGCTCGGTTTTATTTGGCACGGGGGGAATTGCCTCGTTTCCCCGGCGCCTACCCACTACTGTTTTAGAGTCGTAGCTACGCT
Source organism: Anagyrus pseudococci (assembly GCA_030522585.1). Classification (NCBI taxonomy): domain Eukaryota; kingdom Metazoa; phylum Arthropoda; class Insecta; order Hymenoptera; family Encyrtidae; genus Anagyrus; species Anagyrus pseudococci. The sequence goes on from JAPYYQ010000246.1 coordinate 49,497, forward strand.
CGCAACCTTCTCTCTCTCTTACTCTCTGCCTATTTGCCTCGTAAACACCTAATATATCTCGAGATAACGAGGACGGCTGCGTATGGGCGAGGCTTTCTCTCTCTCTCTCTCTTTCTGGGCTTGAGGAATAGCGCCGCAGGTTTATTTGCCGTGCTAGATGACGTGGGCTGAAGTCGAGCGTAGGCTCTAGGATGCTTCCGAACGTTCCTACGTCTTAATTCGCGGTTGACTCGAGAATGTCTAAATTTCACTTGGCTCACTCTCGACGAGAGGGCTGCTCTCTTCAACGCGGTCTATCTCAATTTACGGATATAGCTCTTGCACTTTTATCGATGAAAAACAAACTAGATGTAACATTTTCTTGCTACACCGCATCTTATCTTAATTTGAAATTTAAAGAAAAAAAATCGCATCTTCAATTAAACAGGCAGAACAAAAGGCTAGCGATCAATTGTATTTTCAGCTTTGAATCTCCTCTCTCGCAATTATCGAGCAACAAATTTATATTTCACGCTTGTTGTAAAGCACGAATAAAAGCCCGCTCGCTTAGTTATTATCCCAGCAGTGGAAAACGAACGTTCACGAACTCCAGGTCAAATGAATCTCGCGGACTAGAAGTGCGCGCGCTCGTGTGCTGCACGAGCCGCTGCCCACACACGGGCGCGCATACACTCGAGATTAGACTTCCATTGCGCTCATTTCCCCATCAATTTGATGTGAATTCATTCATCTCTCTCTCTTTTGCCCTCTGCCTCTCGTAGAGGATCTCGCGTTATAGAGCGAGAGAGGCCCCCTCAGGCCGGCCGTGATTTTTCAAAGCGGCTTAATTAAAATGCGCGTGCGCTCTATACGTATGTGTATAGGCCCGGTGTGCAGCAAGCGCAAACAGCTCCCAACTCTGCACACCCCCTTTTTACCAGGCAAAAAATCAACGAGCATAGGGAGGAAGCGAGGGGAGGTGGAGGGCGCGCATCTTAAAACGCGTGAGTTTGCATTTCTCTCTCTCTCTCTCTCTCTCTCTCTCGCAGCCTCCCGATGGTTAATAACGATTCCTTTGTTGCGCCGCGCGAGGGATAATAAGCCAAGTTGAGAGCGGTGAAGAGAGAGAGAGAGAGAGAGAGAGTGTTGGCCCTCGAGGGATGTGTCGGCCAAGACGACCGGGGAGGAATCCAGTCTCGAGAATGAGGAATATCCCTATGTACGTAGCCTCTTGCGCGCCTCGGACCTCTGCACAGGCACATCGCCGCTGTTCCATACCCTTTCTCGCGAGGCTACTAGCCCTCGGGGCCCAAGAGGGCATCTGCCTTCTTTGTACACGTACAAGTCTACACGACGAGAGCTAGGCTCGTGTAAAGACGCGATTTTTCATTGCTCCACTCGGGCTCGATACGGGCAAAATTGATTTTCGATGGCTCGATTATAAACTGTCCATACTTCTTAGAGACTACATCAATTTTATAAAGTACACGCATACAAATCGAAAATCAGTAGTAACAGACAAACTCGGTCTAAAGAATCCATAGAAAAAAGGGTCGTACTGTACGGGAAATAGAGCTAAACTTCTTTCCTTATGAAGACACCCGTAAACTGCGCGTCAACGCTCACGGATCCCGACATCTCAAGACAAGCGCAACAATTGCACGCCTGCGTGTATCTACCCCACCTCTACCTCCTGACAATTACCTCAACGAAATGCAAAGGAAAAGACAAGTGGAGCTCGTGACCGATGGCAAGATTTAACGAGGTTGCGCCTTCCGCGACAGGCGGGATGAAAGAAAAGAGAATAACGTGGAAAATGAAGAACGAGCTCGCGCACTGATGAAGCCGAGGTTCGTTCCTCCTCGTTGTCGATCAATTGCTCTTCAATCTCACGCTGTGATTGCGTTAACGCGTATACGCTCGCTAAGTGGAAATAAACACAGGTAGGAGCAGTAGGCAGACAATATAAGCGGCCGATTACCAAGTCGTCCGAGGAATGTCAAGCGCAGAGGCTTGGTAAAAATATTTACCCGCTGCGGTCATTAAACGGCCCTGTGGATAGATCCTCGGCATTTGGCGAAATACCAGCCGCGCGCGCGCGAGTTCCGCATCGGTCGGACTCTCCCTCTCTCTCGAGAAATAGAGAGATAAAGAAGAGGCCACGCGCGGGAAATGAGCGAGAAACGGAGAAGGAGCGGAGAGCGCGGTTGCTGCTGCAGCCGGCAGCACGCGGATAAGATTCACGACGGAGATACACTCGGCGCTTCTCTAACAGCCGGGAAATAAAGCTCACACGGCATGTATATACGTATGGTATACACGCGGGACGTGGAGAAGGCGCCCGCGGGCTTATCCCTCACTTGGCTCTCGATGTAAGTATATTCCCGCGGCCGGATGATGATTTATCCAGCGTGTGGGGGAAAACGGAAGATCGGGGCCGGGAGATTGCGGATTGGCGAGGGGGGGGGGGGCAGACATAAACCCCCGTGTGGAAAAGGGGGTCGCGCGCTTTCCGAGAGGGACGACGACGAAAATGGCGCGAGGAGTGGCGCGCGAGATTTTTGCATACCACGGGACAAAGGCACGCGCGCGTCGTGACGGCCCGTCCAGGAGGCAAGCGCGTTCGTGGACAATGGGATATTAGGTGTCAGAGGACGATGGCTCGGGAGTCGAGAGTATGCTAGCTCTCTCTCTCTCCCTTCCTCTTTCTCTCTTGCTGATGATTCTGTGACGTGAGAGCCTGCGTGACCGATGAGCACTTTGGATGATCGCGGTGTGTACCGTGTGACCTAGAAAATTACGTAGCTCTATTACCTGAGTATGCGTTTACTGGCATTGGCGGGCTGTCGTATACCGTTTTACTTACGCGGGGAAATTTCGTTGCGAACCTTTTTAATATTCAAATCCGAATACTAAGGGTATTGGAATTTGAATATTAATAAGGTTTGATTTAATAACAAAGTTTTTCATAAGCTCAATTATTATTTCTTTCGTTCGATTATAATTACGAAGTATTAGCATTTTATAGATAGCTCTACACCGCTGCGGCTTATAAAGCGTACGAAATTAAAAGTCCGTTTATATAAATCAGTCACGAAATATCTTCATAACGACAGTAATAGGGGAAAAAAGCGTATTAGAAATACGAACGAAGCGCGTAATACCAGACGTCGTCCGGAATGAGCTTGCGGAGCATTAATCCTGTACTCAATAAATAAGGATATCGTCACGCGCTTCAATTTCATTAGCAGCCTCGTTATTAATCCGGAGATCCCACGAAAACTTATGACCCGAGCCCAATAAGCTGTACGCACCTCGGAAAAAAGAGAATAATTATTTTCCCCTACTGTAGCGAAGAAGGAGACGAGATAGAAGTAAGGAGGGAGTAACAGAAAAAGATGTTGGAAGAGTGTGTGTGTATCCACTTAATTTCCCCCGTTGTTGTGGCGCAAGGTTAATCGTCCTGCTCCGATACGTTAGCTGCATCTTTGATGAATAATCGGCTTGCCTGGCTCCGCGGCTTTTCACGAATTTATGAACTATTTAATGCGGAAACGGCTTGATTAAGCGGAGCTTGCGCAGCGTCGTAATTCACGCGGTAATTTCATTAGGACGACCTGTAACCCGCTGTAAGTTGTGCGTATTTACCAGTTTATTGAAGATGGATATCCTCGCGCGCTTTGTTTTACGACCGCGCTCTGAAGCGTTATTTTACCTTTTTCTTACCAATGCGCAAGCGTTACTAAATTACTATTAAATTTCTTGTCTGCTCGGATAATATAATAATATAACTATAACGAATGTTGTCGATACCATACTGACGGAATACAGACGCAACCCTAATGGATAATGTACATAAATGATTTCGACTGAGGAGCTTTAAATACTTGTGAGATGGGAGAATCTTGTCTCCCAGCGGGACGCCGAAAATCAGATCGAGGAACCTTCGCGGAGGTTGGGACTCCTTCCCTACTATCTATTGGTCCTTCTTAATGTTTTTGGGGGTATTTATGCATGACGGTGAATAGCACTGACGGGATGGGGAACTACAGCCAAAGAAAAGGATTCGTTTTTTTTTCTTTTATTGCGATCACTCGTATGCTTTGTTTGCAGATCGACATACGTATAGTAGCCTTTATTGTGTCCTCCTGCCTGCTGCGCGTGCGTGCATTTGATCTTGCATCCATGAGAATAATATATTAGTGTATATCTGGAAAAAGAAGTTTAGCGGGGAGCAATTTATTCGTACCCGATTTATCTGGAATCGCCGCGGTATATAAAAGTCCATATTTATTTTACATTATATACCAGCCTACCGATCTTAATACGATTATTACAAATACATAAATTAATATCAACGAAAATATAAATATTCCCATCCGGACTTGGATGGTTCTTTTTTCTTACGTGTACGACGACCTTTGGGCATTAGCAAAAATTTCAAGAATCTCTCATCCGTTGTAATCTGGCCATCTCTTCTGCATTTACAGCCTTTGATTTTTTTCAAGCGACTCTCGGGGCCGTTCGCATACCTTATTTCAATTTAATAAAACTCAAATATATGCTCGCTCTCCCTTTCTGATATTAATACACCGAGCAACTCCCAGGCCGCGGCGATAAAAAATAAACTCTCGGTAAAAGCGCGACGTTATGAACGGAAAATGGCAAAAGGTATATACGCGAAGCTCGGAGGCATTAATTTGCGCGGGATACAATTACCGAGCGCGCGCATATGGCGTTATACGACGTAATTCACGCGCTTGGACTAATCAGCTCTCGCAGGTGTGAGAGCCCCTCTGCAAAAAGCGTGAAGTCTTTGATTTACTTTCTGCAAATGGTGCGTACACCGAAGCTTGTTTTATAGTGACGATAGGTATCGAACGTACGAGTTGCAAGTTCTTTCGAGCTTTATTTCGAGATTTAATCTGTTAAACAGGTTGTCGAATAACCCCCAGAGACGCATTTGGAAAATTTTTTGATCCGCCATTAAAGAGGCAAAAAGCACGCGTTAAAAAATGTAGCAATAACTCGTTGAGATTATAAATTTACGAGAGAAAATATCTACTTCTGACCGTTGTAAATAACGACTCCTCCTCTCGGTACTCACAGGTCGCGTCAGCAGAAATAGCCCAAAGGATCTCGTGTAATTGGCACACCACGGGACAGTTTCTAAAAAGGCGCAAGAACGCCCGCAGTGCGCTCTCGTATTTACGGCTTTCGAGCGGTCTCGTACAGAATATCGCGCTATCGGCGCGTACTCATCTCTCACACGATGAGGAGAAGGGATGGGGGACAGGGGACGCGACGTCGCGGTCGCTTATCTATCGTCCATCTCCGCTAATCCTGCACCGCTCCCCCTCTCTCGCCGCGGGACGCTATTTTCGAACTCGCCGCTTCTTATTTCGTACATGCCTGCCCCTATTCATGCCCCTTACCCGACTTTTTATCTCCTCCGCCAGGTTTTTGCCAAGAGACCTTGCAGGAATCCCTCGGGGAATTCGTTAAGGCTGAATTTATGAAAGCCGTTTTAATGTAATAAGGAAAAAATAAGCGAGGCTGCGTTATACCTGGTCAAACGTGGGCTGCGTGACAAATGTTTGCGCACACAACTTGCTATTACTCGCGCACGATTGAATTTTATGTAAGAGCAAATGCACGAGACTAACTAACTAAACTCCGCGCAAAGTGACGTCCACGTGAATATAATAATAAGCTCGCATTCTAAGGCTTGCCACCACATCGACCTGATATTACTTTACTGGACCCGAAAGCCGCTGTACGCCTCTTACATAAACACCTTTATTCCTCCGATCTGCTCTCTAACCCATAAATTAGCTCAGATGAAACGACTTAATTTCCAAACGGAGCGTTCAAGCTCGAAAATCGCGCAAGCAGGTGAAAGCCGAGCGACGAAAATCTTTTCTCGCACAATCGCCATCAAAACTCGATGGTTCGAGCAAAGTGTGAACACCGCAATCTATCAGACTAGCAAAAAGCGACTTATCAGCTTTCCTCTTTACCGCCAACATATATCCGCGACGAGCTAAGGAAGGCGCGTCGTACTAATCCCATTGTGCAATCAGCGCTCATATAGCCCCACCCTCCCCCTGCTGAGGTGGTCTCCGAACCGGTTACGACAGCGGCTACGACGCTTCGGTGTCGCTTACACTCCCCCCTTGGTACGCGCGACTGAAACCCTTTTATCGCGTTAGCTGCCACTCACCCGACGCTTTATTTTCCGCTGCACACAATACAGCGGAGAGGGAGGATAACCTGTGCGCGTCACCTGCTTTTTTGCTCGATTGAATCGCCGCTTAATTTTCTAAGTGAATTACGTTGGATTTGCGCAAAAGAGTTTTCGCGGGTTGTACCGTTATTGATCGATCACTATTGTTGTTGGGATGCAGATCTAATGACGCGCAAGTATCTAAGGATGTTCGGTGAACATTTTCGAGAACAGCTAGAGCCTCGTTTAGACTCGATACACGGGATTGCCATAATCGTTCTGGTATTCAACGTTGATTACGTTCCAGTTAAACCCTAATCTATTATACGTTTCTCACTAGTCGTCCAACAATTTTCGAACAACCTACAACTTCATATGTACAGACGCAAACTAATTCCGACCTGAATAACAAGGGAACCTGATCTAATCTCGAAATAAAAAATTCAATCCTGTCCAAAGCAGTCCAGACGAATTTGTTAAAAAAATGAGAGAGAGAAAGCGAGAGAGAAAAGTAAAGAGGCGAGCATCCGGTCAGGAGGGAGGAGTGACAAGCGCATTAACGTATTAATATCAGGCGAAAGCCTCGTCGTATAACAGCTGTACATCGATACTCGCTACATAAGTCGACGTCGCGTCCACGGGGGCTTCGGGCTTAAAAGTGAGAGAGAGAGAGAGAGAGGGCCGCGAGCCAACGAAAGACCGTAGGTATCATAATACCCGGCGAGTACGGGGGTGCAATAAGCGGATCATATCATTCGTCGAAAAGAAGGTGCACAACGCTCTTTCTTTTCGTGCTTCCCTTATGGTATTGTCTATGATGTCTTCGTGGTTAACAAAAACGCGCTTTACGGAAATTCGGGATGACAAATCATGTTGCTGCTTTGCGTGTTGGCCGCTCCCACGGAGTCCCAAACTATGAATACGGCCTTTTACGCAGTATTACTAGTTATTTTCGAAATTTTCTTTGAGTATAACCAGGGTCGTTATTAAAACATAACGACATTCGCAGGCTTGCATAAAAATGCAGGTCTGAAACAAGCCAGCGCCATTACGATCAGATGTGCTTGGAGCGCAAGCGAGAGCTGGCCGGACCAGAGAGAACTGGGTGGAGGTGGAGAGAATGAGGCATATGCGACAAGCAAGCGACAGACGGGAGAAAGAGAGAGGAGAGAGAGAAAGAGAGCATAGCACGAGCTCCACGAGACAAAAAGGAGGAGTCGTACTTGTCAACATAACAATGTACGACGACGCCCTCGAGGTCGTTCTTCTCCTCCTCCTTCTGCTCCTCTAGCAAAGCTCTCTCCTTTACGGGCTTGCTATCGGAAATCACTTTCGTCCTCGGGCTTGCAGTGTCTCGTCTCTCTTGCTCGCGACGTGGATAAATCTATGCGCGTGTGCGCTCTATGGTCGAGGGCTATAAGCCCGGCTATGCTGTATCGGGCCTTAGGATCGCTGCCCTCGTTTATTCGTCGCCCTCGATGTGACGAGACGCTCCTGCGAGAAGATACGCTTGGAGAGGCCAATTATTTGCCTAAGGTACTCGCTCGCGGTCTTCACCGTCTAGTCTGCAACTACTTCGATCCTTGAGCATTTTTCGTTGCTTAGGTTGCATATTGTCTGATAGTGCCTATTGCCATTGTCCGGCTAGTTTTCGCTTTATTTTTTTTTCTTCTTGTATTTTCAACAGATTTCCTTAGTCATCCGCTGGTTTTATTTTAGCATTCCTGAACCATCACTTATTAAAATTTCCAATTGCCGAATATCCATTTTTAAACTCGTTGAGTTTTTACAAAAAACGATATCTAGTGTCGCAGGATTAAAATTTGAAAAAAACATTCGAGTAAATATAAATACATTGCAATTTCTGGGGAGCATTGATTCTCTCCGGCAAAATATCCACATGCATAAATCAAAAGTCAGTCACGGCTGCCAAAAAGGCACAAAACGTACAAGCAAATAGTCGTCTCTCTCACTCACTCTGAAGAGAGAGAGAGAGAAAGAGAGAGAGAGAGAGAGAGAGAGAGAGAGAGAGAGAGAGAGAGAGAGAGAGAGAGAGAACGCCCAGCAGAATTCGCGCCTCATTATAATAATCGCAGGCCCTCATCCGCGTCCTCGGTCGTGCCCCGAGCAGGAGCAACAGCAGCGCTAACTAAGCACATTTGTTGCGGGAGCAGTGCTCTCTCGTCGGAGGCTTGCATTTATGATGCAACGCGTCCTCCGAGCTGCGCATCGCGATGCCGAACAGTCTAGCAAGCATATACACACGCAAGGAATGGGAAGAGGCGTCTTGTTAGTCGGCCGCTACAAGATGTCCTCGTTATCGTAGCCGATGACGACAACGACGGCGACTACGAGCTACATAGGGGAGAGTTGAAAATAGACCGCGAAGGAGGTGCTAGCGCTGCCTGCTGCATCTCTGTCGCGACAGATCTCGTGGATTGATAATTAACATCGGAGAATGAAGGCCGAAATCGGCTTTGACGGATCAGGCCTCAATACTCTCGCGCGAAAAAGGGTGGTGCTGATTGCCGGCGGCGCGCAGCCCAGTCTCATCAAGCCTCAAAGAGCTTCCATTTAAAATTTCAGCTGGGAAACGACAACGACCCCCGAACGTACGTGCGTAGATCGTCTCCGCGTGACTCGGCAGCTCTACCGATCGATCGTTTTGAAAATCGCGCGTATAACCCGCGTCGCTCGGCTGTTATTCGCCGGTTCATCAATCCTCGATCGCGCGCCTGCCCCCGACACTCTCGACCAGCAGCGGCCAGGATGACTAGGCTCTATACTAGCCGCTGGTGTGGCGATTTTCGCCTCTGGCTAGGCTCCTAATTAGCTGCGTGACGACGGAGGATTTCGTGAAAGGGAAGTGCAAGTCTGGTCAAGCGACAGTGTTTCCGAAAAGGGATTTTCGGGAGAGGCGCGGCCTCGTTCTTATACCGTCCGCCGCGGCATAACGGCTGCAAGCGATGGTTGGATTTTTTAATCGAACCTGCAAGAAGCCCCACGTGCAAAATTATAATTTAACGATGAGTCATGGAGATCGTAAAAATACATCTGGTTATTAATGTTACCTATCGCGTTATCTCTCGTCGCATATAGTTTCGCCATGATTTACCCTAAAGCCGACGTTTCCACGATTTTTTTAAACTTTCAATAAAATCCGGCTGACTGATCTGCTGCATAAATTCAAAAGACAGGCGTACGCCTCGAGACAGCTGTGACTAAGAAACACACGGCGAAGGTAGCAACCTACTTTGCTTAACGTTTTTATCAAAACAATGCTCAGCCGTCTTGAGCTTTGTCACGCCCCAGTCTCCCCCCGCCCTCACTCTCTTTCGCTTCGACAAGATTGAAGAAGTCACGTCAGTCTGAGTATAGTAGCTCGGTGCGCTCATCAGGCTCCCCGAGAGAGCAAACAATGTATCTATGCCCCAGTTTCTCTTATCTAAGGAGCTAAAACTAGAGTGCTCGCGCGCGCACGTGGCAGGCTCGGATTAACATCGGCACAATGAGCTGCAGAGCTACAAGAGAAAGAGAAAGAGAGAGAGAGCTGTACGAGAGGGCGCACGGATAGATAAATAAGGCCTCTCGCTCGGCTGGCTGTACAGGCTGAATTCGTGGGTGGCTGAGTGCACGCGCCCATCCCTCCAGCAGCGATGAGTTTCGTCGAGAGGCCCCGGCCGGAAAAAGAGTACCGAGTGTGCAAGCGCGAAGAAGCAGGAAGAGGATGCGGGCCATTGTTTAAGAGTGAATCGGGCAAGAACCTTCTTCTTCTTCCCCACCCCCATTCTTCCTCCTTCTCCGCCTTCTCCAAGCGCAACACCTGCTCGCGCTCTTCTCCGTAAATACAGCCGTGCGCGCAGTACACGCTTGCTCTCTCTCTCACTTTCTGCAATCCGATTTATTATTTCGCCCCGCGGCTGCTAACGTCCCCTACCCAGCGTTCGATCCTCTGGGATTTTTTCCTCTCTCTCCGATCTACCATTGCTCTCGGGAGCGCCGAACTCGCGAGTGGACCGAGCTTACGCCTGCGAAACATATACGTGGCGTAGGAATTAAGCCAGCTGCCACATAAAAATCAAGCTGCTTTGCAAATTGAATTTATTGCGGGGAACGTGTGGGCCCGAAGATGAGAGACTCTTCGAATAACCGGGAGTGACGTTTGGGTAATGAAAAATACAGCACTTTTACAACCTACCGATGCGAAAGTGCATAACCGCGAGCTAAGACGTGCACAGCTGCTGGGGATGCAGTGATTATGACGACTTTGCCTCTGGCTACGCTGCTTAACGATTTGACTTTGGTCAAATATCAAGAGCTGCCCCTTGCTACCCTTCTGATTGTTCTCTTGTGCATTCGTATTTTCAAAGCCAATTAGACGCAATACACGGCCGATAAACGACCAATTAAAGTCGCACGATATGTTTAAATTGAAACAAATTTATATACGCAGATTGGCTGTAAAAATAAAATCAAAGCACGAGAGGAGAGAGAAGTCAGTGACTTTATCGAGAAGAGATATAAAGTCGGGCTTATTGCCTTCTCCGAATGCACATTGTTGCAAGTGGCAAGGAAAAGGGAAGCAACTCGTCATCGAGGCTAACGAAGCTCTTTGGCTCCTTTCCATCGAGCTCAATCAGCTTGGGACTCGCGTCACATCACAATACAGCCTTTCTCCTCTATTTTTCGTCGCCGATAAAATGAGATTATTCATGATAAATTAGCTTCTAGGCATACGAATTCGACGACATTACGTACGTCTTGGGACTTTTCCTTTCTTATTTGCGTTATGTAGAGTCTGATAAAAGTCATGGCAATCAACTGTGATTGTTGACGCGAGACTTAGGCACCGAGATAATCTGTATGTATTCGACAAGCGAGTCTAATCAATTTTTTTCGAAAGATTTGTGAGATCTTCACGTGTAGCATTTGCTGAGATTTGAGTTACCCGAGTTTTGCTTTAAACATTTTGTACGCACAATTTTATATTATGCAACATTATCAAACAAATATTAATAAATGATAAACAAGACAAATTTATCAGTCGTAACTGATTAAGCGTTTAACGATAGTAATATCCGTCATCTCAGCTAATACTGAAAACCAGCGCAAATCACAGTTTTACTTCTTACTTACTGTTAAGCCTATGAGATCATCAAGTCAAACGAAATGCTCGTTTTTCCTTAATCACATTTTTCGCATTTTCCTCAATATCTTCCGCGAATCCTAAGCGCATCTTCCCTAACCAATTGTCACACTCTCCCCCCCCCCCACCCACTTCATTAATCATCGTCCCCACTTTGTTATCCAGGCAGTAGCCGAGCGCGTTCCCAGCTGTTCCGGCATTCTCGGCGGAGGCTTTTACAGTCATTCGATCCCATTGAGAATGGAACGACATAGGCGCTTTGCCGGCGCCGCGTCAATTGTCGCATTACATTACACGTTCCCGAGAACTCGCGACGCAGTTAATTCGCCCGAAGAGAGGACGCGCTGAATTGTGTACGCCGTAGACGTTGCGTAAACGACACGACAGCGGCACTTGTGTTCAATGCGACCGAAAAAAAAAGAAGTCGGAAACGCCTCGTCAAAGGTCGCTTGTCTCGCGGAAAGGCCGGAATTTGCGGGACCGGCCTATAGCGCGGATACTACGCTCGTTACGTGTAAGTTAGATATAATTTAGTTGCGTTTACGCACTGCTCGTTTATTTTGTTTTCCTCGCGTTATGATTCGCTTGACGTTTTTAAAGCGTTTTGTGTAAAGCGCTTTGCAGACGCGCGCTCGCGTGTTTTCCTTTGAATTCCCGTATAATTTGGATGTTTACATATTTATGCTCTTTTTTTTTAAACGTCGCCGATTAATTATGCAGATGGTTGATAAACGCGCATTTAAATGGATCAAAGAGCTTTTGCGTAAGCTACGGTTAAATATTTATCATGTGCTGTATATGCACCAATTTTGGAATTTAAATTTACGTTCTACTGCCTTTATTATTGAAGCGCTGTAATACTTTCATTTATAGCGTTTGAAATGCGTTGAAAATGTGTTTGTAAATTGGAGAAATCATGACATAATAACATTATTATGTATCAATTTGAATTAAATGTGTACCTGCGATTGATCAATTCATCAGGCAAAGGTGTGGTTGAAGTATCACGAACTTACCTGAAAAAAAAAAGAAAAACATTCGATTATTCAATTACATTAAAAAAAGCATTTATAAACGAATCAACAAAACTTATATTAAAATCAAGATAAGCCAAAATCGAACAATCAAATAATTGAATATAATTCAACGCTATTGCTCGAAAGACCGGAAATCCAGCTGAGAAATTCAATTTCGCCAGGGGCTCCTCCTCCGACACGGACCAGATCAATCGGGCCCATAAAAAACTTGCCGCTGTTATTTAGATCGTAGGAGCAGAGCGCACGCCTGCTCGTCGCAAGCCACCTTTATAACGTATACAACCGAAGGCTATATACAGTCGTGACTGTTGTCTTTATCGGCGGTTACGAAAAGCGGACGAGGAGGGCGAGGCTGGCCCCAGCGCAGCACTTCCCTCCCTCTCTTACGAAAGTGCAGCGTAACGATACATTTGGTAGGCTGCTGAATATGCGTCCTGCATTGCGGCGAGCGCGTATGTAGGCGCGGAGTAGTAGATGGAAATTAATGTTGCGGGAAGACGCGAGGAAAGTGTACGAGCCGGTGTGACGTGGATGACGCGAGGCGCGGTTTTGATCCGACGACGGATAAGCGAAATTAGAAAAAGGTTGCTATATTCCTGGAAAGCTCTCGGTGCATGCTAATGCTTTCTAAACGAGCTTGGCATGACGTGTCGGTGTACGCAGGGCCGGTGAATAACGTTTCGTCGTCAGCGCCGCTAGTTCCGATGCATAATTAGTTCTCATAAATTACCATTTAAATAAACAACAGATTGTGACTTGGTGGAGACTAAAAATCAGGAGACCCTGCTTGACTTATTGAGGTTTTTTTAATAGTTTACTCTTCGACTTTGTATAGCGCACCTTGCTCTCGTATAACACAAGCTCATATCCGAGGTGAGTAACCGATGAACGTTACAGCTTTTTCGTACCAGCAGCGATTCCGGCATGCAACGCGCGCGCGCGCCTTCGGTCTAACGTACACACATAAAACGTCCGCGCGGAATAATATACGCCGAAGCGGAGCGAGCTGGATATAAATGATCTAACACGGAGGCCTAACGCAAAGAAGCAACTCCTCGACCAATGTGTACACGTGCGCCCTTTCTCCCTACCTTTTTTCTTGTAGCAGTGGATCGTTAGCGTTGCGTATCGCGCTCGCGGCGCGAATAAGCCTGCACGAGTGCGCGCGTGTACTTTGTTTACGCTCTCGCTTACTCTCGCGGATTATGAATTGAGAAACAAAGAGCGCTCGCGTGAGAAAGGCAGGGTTACGTTTTAAATACTGGGCTGTTGGGCTGGTTGGATATGTTTTGTTTTGCGTCTGATTGATTTTCTTATGTGTGCGCGCGCGTGGATGGTTAGAGCTGATCTAGCGTGATTAGTGATCAAACGCGCGTGAAGCTCTTGGAGGCGTAGCCAGAGAAAGTCGGTTACTAGAGGTTATTATTTAAGTAGGCCTGATGATGGCGGGAAAAAAATGATGCGGGATGACTGAAGGTTGTATGTTTAGCCTTGATTACATTTCAAGCTTCATTTAAGACCTTTACGAGCGTGGCGTTACTTTTTTTTTATAGGTTACGATGTGATTCCGAATGATTAGGTAGTAGGTCCATAAACGTCTTACACGAACAATTATCTCGTGTGTGTATTTATTAGCTCACACTGCGCGATGGTTTACATTACAAGCGTGACTTTTTTCTACCGGTGTAGAAATATTTTCAATGTTTAATTTTAAATTTAAATTACATTTTTTTAAATATTCACATAACGCCGACAGTGTAAGTTATACAGTTATCATACCATTAAAAAGTCGTTGAAAAAAAGCGTGTAAAAATAATTGCAAGCTTTTTTTATGCTTTTTTAAAAAAAGTATGGTTGAAACTCTATCAGGGTTATGATTATTTTTAGATGTTTGAAGCACACGCTGACAAATAACTTTACTAAAAATATTTTTTCAATTTAATTAATGCATTTTCAGTTGAATTTTATTTATTTGAAAAATGTACATCGTCGTTTCACTGTAATTTTGCATCAAATATCTATGTGCATAAAATATAATTACGTTAAAACACACCGAAGCATAATTATGCACTAAAAAGCTGTATCAATTAATGCTGTTTATTAAAGAAATACTTTCGAAATTATGCTCGAGAGCTTAATGTTGATTGCAATTACAATAATTTTCCTTCAAATAACCTAGAGTTAAAAAAACTTAAATTAAATCCCATCCTACACTGTTGTTCCGTTAAAATGATTCTTAATATTTCAATTTGTACTCGTCATTTTGATGAATAATTGAGTAAAAAATTTGAAAAATTACCGAGATATTCACAAAAGAAAACACATACACGAGAGATACTACGCCAGACGTGAATTTCGAATAAAAGCGCAAATCGACATGCCAAGCAGTATACAATCAGAGCTCTCGAATTATCTGAGATAACGATATGTAATTAACAAAGTCAAAGTCACTCTCGAAACACGCATTCACGTGACCAAGTGGCGCTCGTGTCAGGGGACATTCCAAGCCCACCAAAGCAAAGAGAAAAACCAGTCTCAAAAGAGGCCAGCTCTTCGCGCATAGTCTCAAAGTCGTGCCTCTTTAGTAGGACGCAGAGTATCCCGATAGGCACGAGCGTCTGAGCGCGATAACGCGAGGAATAAAAAAACTCGTGATATTAACGCGAGTGCGGAGTGCGCCCGTGTCTGTGGGCTTTGTCAACGACTGACGCAAAAGGGAGATGGAGATTTAATTATCTCCTCGCGCTTGGCTGGGCGGCTGCGGCGGCGCGGCAGTAGCAGCCGGCTTCTGCTCGGCAAAAGAAAAAAAAAGGTCAGCCGGGCAGTCGTTGCTCTTGCGGAGGCTCGGCTCGCCGAAATCTCAGCGCCCCTCCTCCGCGATCGCGGCTTCCCGACGTCGGGCTGGACGCATGCGCGGCTTGATAAAAAGTGGGAGGAAAACAAAAAGTTGGAGCGGACTTTGCACCGAGCGCTGCAGTTACGATAAGAGCACTACGATAATCCGATAGCCCGGTCTTTCTCTTTCTCTCGGGAACTGGTCACTTCTTATCTGCGGCCCTGGGGCAGAGAGACGGCTATCGAGAAGCGGCCGGCGCGGGAAGACTTGAATTTTCATATGTGCGCCAGGAGGTATGTATATGTGCGCGGGCCCAGTCATATGGATAGCGCAATGACGGAATGCTCTAGCGGCAGACGAGTAAACAGTGTAAAATGTTATCGGATACAGATGCGGGACGGAGACTCGCCAGAGTTGCGCCAAAGATTTGTTTTCGTACGGTTCGCGAGCGAATGAGCGAGTGATAGCTCGTACCGGGCTGTCGGGGATTTTTTCGCGGACTCGGAAAGTTGCCGGGAACGGCGTGTGAAATGATTTTAGATATGATGGTTTCCACAGGAAGTGCTTTGCGAATGTTCAAGTGTTGCTAGGATTTTTCGTGTGCTAGTATACGTGCGTGAATGAAGCTTTTGAGGTTTGTGGTTTAAAAATGAATTTGGAACGTGACAATGATAAAAATGAATGTTTTGCTTTTTTAAACGAGTTTCAAAATAGAAACATCTTTTTTACTGTAGGGTAACTATTAGATAAGTAGCCCACGGTTCCACGCAATTAAATTTTTTCTAAGAGGTTTATCATTAAATCAGACATTCGACGTAGAAAAATTTATTTGTCCAGTTGTAAATGATAAATCTCGTAGTGTCATTGTTCTGAGGCATAAAACTTTATCACAGGATATGACACGCTTGTAATACATTTGGTAGCGAGAGAAACTGGTTTTAAATATTTCCAAAGTAATACGCGCGAATGCCAATAGCCAATATCCTAAATTTTTTACGGCGACCTAAAACTTTAGAGAGCCGTAAAAAATTTAATAAAATGAAAGACGTAAATTCAAATTTCAAATTGTCAAAGTGTATCGAGTGCTCAAACATTTTTATTTGAAATTTTGATTTCCAGGTCAATGTTGTTATTGGCGTCGCATTCGGTACATCATTTGTTTTCTAGCTATATAATGGCACAGATTTTTCTAACCTTCAAAATGTATTGTCTTAGCTTTGTAAATGTACGATCATAAAATAAACGTACGATCACGTTTCTATAACTGGTTGTAAAAATAAAGTAATAAATAATTTTTTACTTTAACACTAGAAACATTGTGTTTGAGCTTAACTGCTACGAGATTTAAAAGTCGTAATTCAAAAAACAATAATTCATAAAGCCTTACGTGTCTTTGTAGTAGTCCAAAGTATTACACAACAATTTTGTTCCTCTACCTGTTTCAGCTTACTTCCTCGAGAATTTTTTTGTAAATATTGCACAATCTTTACTCGCGACTCAAATATTATACACGTTAAAAATAAATGTTTAAATAATCACAAAGACAAAAATAAACCAGCCTATTAACAAATCGTAAACATGTTGTTTGTAGACAAAGCAACCATCAGCATCAAAGAGCAGCAGAGGAGAGAGGAGGAAAAGAGAGAGAGAGAGATTGGACGAAAATAAAAGCTTATAGATCGGCAATTTTTTCTTTTACGCATTAGGCGGCATCAATAGCAGACTCTAACACGCTAACCTCTCATCCCCGTCGATTGACGGGCTGGCTCTCCACTGGCATTGCCCGATGATTGAATAAGATTTCTCCCACGTTCTCCAGCAGCGGCAGCAGTCCAGGCTCGATTAACAGGCGGCGATACACAATACTCGTTTAGTCTCTCTTCTTCTCCCGAGGCCCAAACTCGAACGCGAAAATGAGTGAGTATGCATCGGCTTTGCTAAACGCGTTGTGCAGGGAATGCCAATTCAGAATTGGACGGCTGTGCGATCTTTCGCCTCGGCCTATCTAAGCATCAATAATTTCGAGACCTGCATTCATCGAGCTCGCGTGAAATTGTTACTCCATTCGATTTGAACGCGCGCGCTAAATGAGATCGGGAGGACGTTGATGTTCGGACTTTTACATCTTGCATGCCAATTTGAAAATAATAAGATGGGATACGCGAGTTCGATGGCTGATTTGAGTCGTGTTACATTTGTTGTTTTCGGGACCTTTGTAATTTCTCGGAATAAATATAAAGAGTAATATATGTAATACTAATAATAAATTTATTAGACAAACATAAAACTTTATATATTCTGTCTAAGTAATCAACGTCTATTTTTTTTTTGTTTCATTAAAATTTCAGTCAAGGGCGTTCGCTTTCTGTTCGCGATCATGTTGTGCATCGCCAACATGATAATCTACGGCTTAAAAACAAACATATCCACGGCTATAATTGGAATGGTAAAGGCAAAGAATAAAACAGTAGAGCATGTAGGCGAGTGTCCAGGATTTGAATCGGGGTCACCAGGAACCACTGACATTAACGGACCTTACGATTGGTCCTCTAAGGAGCAAGGTCTCATCGTTAGTATGTACTTTGCCGGCTATCTCATTGGCATGTTTCCATCCGGTTACTTTGCCGATCGGTGAGTCACTAAACATTTTTTTCTCAAACTGCACTTTTTATAGTATTAATGGCTCGCGAAATGATAATAAATGTTGTCTTAAATGCCCGAGTGAATTATTAACGTATTGATTTGGAGGTTCGATTGGCCTCGGGCTTTGGCAAGTTGTTCGAGAAATTGAAATATATCTGATTGTCGGTCGTTCGTGCGTAACGCGACAGGCTTGCCTGGCCACTTGTCGGTCTCGATAAAAGTTAACCTCTAATTCTGATTAGGCGTGTAATGTTACGCTCGACTGCTCTGTAATTCGGTATATAATTACCTTCTCTGGACTGTTTCTGTTTTGTTTACTTTTTTTAAAATCTAATTTAAAACTGCGTACAAACCCGCGTACGAGCCGCGCTAACGTCAGCATATTCGAATAAAAATGGCAATAGATAAATTTTCGAATTCAATTAAGCAACCGGTTAGGCCTTTGATAAAATGAAAATAACGCTATTACAAGTACGGAGTAATGTCGCCGAAACGAAAAAGAATAAAACATTCCGATCTTGATATAATAAAGTTGAAAAAATTAAAAAGACCTATGTTAACGAGGAGAAATGTTCCAAAGCTTCAACACAAAGTGGGTGCTGCTGTTCTGCGTGTTCTTCAACGCGATATTCACGCTATTCGTACCGATTGCGGCACAATCTCTGGACGTCCTTTACGGTCTGCGCTTCGCAACAGGCCTAGTAAGCGCGGCAAATCTGCCGATTGTGAATGTCCTAGTAGGCAAGTGGGTTGTGTACGAGGAAAAAAGCACGTGGGTTGCCATAATCTACGCCGGCACCTCCCTCGGTACAGTCCTCTCGATTCTGACCTCCGGTTGGATCATGAACTTTTTCGGCTGGGAGACAATTTTCTACATCCATGGCGCGATACCTCTGATTTGGTGTGTCGTATTCGCCATATTCTTCGCTGACAATCCCGAAACCCAAAAGTATATTAGCGAAGAGGAACGTCAGCTGCTTATCAACACTTATGGACATCGTAAACCCGACTCCAAGACCGTCAGTATACCCTGGAAGGGTATATTCACCTCCGTACCCTTCCTCGCCCTCATACTCACTAACTTCCTAGGAAACTTTTGCTGGTACTTCCTGCTTACGCAGATGCCACTCTACATGAACAAGATGCTACGCTTCGATATTAAATCGGTGAATAAGACGCGCTTCTGTGTGCATTTAAAGTATAAAATTATTGGAAAAGAAGAATATAAAAATTGATTTTTTCTTTTGTAGAACGCTACTATAACTTGCTTGCCGTATTTGGTAAATGCTGTGACCAATTCATTACTCGGCAAATTTTTGGACTCAGGCCGAAAAAAGGGATGGTGGTCACAGACTGCGGCTCGAAAACTGGCCGTTTGCATAAGTAATTTTTACAGTTTTTTTCTAAAACCATTAATTAATAATCTTACACAAAGGCTAAGGATTAAAGTGTAGCAGTAGCTTGGATCTGCAATTAACAACCGTGTTTTGTCATTGACAGGTTGTTTACCCGTATGCGTGTTCCTACTGGTGATCGCGTATATCGGCTGCAATCGAAATGTAACCGTGCTACTGCTGTGCCTGAGCATCATCACGTCAGGGGCAATTTTCGTGGGTCATCTGTGCAATCAAAACGATCTCGCACCGAACTACGCCGGAATCTTAATGGGCATCACGAATACGCCCGGCACAATTTCTGCGTTCGTTCTGCCAGCGCTGATCGGCTATTTGATGGAAGACGGGGTAAGTTATCTCGACACCTTCAATCATCGCGTTTAGATTAAAACAACCTCGTGTTTATTACCAGCTGCATATTTTTATTATTATTTGTTTATTTTTTTATTGAGTAATAATATTTTAAAAATTAAGCTTATGTCGAATGTTGCGGCGAGGTAAACAGTTTAGCGCGGCTAAGCATGTTGTTCTTATCTGTATTTAGCAAATATCGATTACAAAAGCGGTACGTAATGATTATTGATACACATTTGAACGGAAGCGCGGAATTTATTTATTCTCCATTGGCTGATGTTTCGATGATTAAATTTCAAATGAAACTTTATTTCCCCAGCACACGTTTGCACAATGGCGCATTGTTTTTTGGATAGTTATCGTGGCGCAGCTGTCGGCCTGTGCCATTTTCACGCTTTTCGGCTCGGCCAAAATACAGAATTGGAATTATCCAGGCGGCGTGGCACCTGCGGATGCACCAACGAAATAAACAGAATAGCCAGAATGAAAGAAGAAAAAAACAAACATTCCATCAGCGGTATTGCATTATATATATATATTTTTTTTTCATACACACCTAGAATTACTCTCACTTGTACGTCGTAAGCACACTATGTATTTTTCATAAATATTTTTTTTATACACAAATGTTTATATATTTATTTTTGGTACTGAAGAAAGAAAAATAATATTTTTATCAGCGTGTGTTGTAATTGAATACTAGCGTGCTGCCTGTTGTGTAAAAGGTAACGAATAAATAAACGACACAATGCAAAATGTATGTAAATAGCCGAATGATGATATCGATTGCGCAACTAAACAGATTGTAAAAAAAACTATTATAAATAAAAGAAATAAGTGTTACCCCGAATCTACCAGCCTTTAATTTCATACAAAAGATACATAGACCCGTAACAACTGTTTCTCCCCTTTACTAACATAAGCAGATGTTGCTCATTTCACAAGTACAGCCACTCATTCTTACAATTCTCCTCTCGGTAAAATTTCCCTTACGCATTACAGAGCGTTATGATACTCAAGCCCTGTTCTCGGAGCAGGAGAAAGAGGCAAAAAACAAAAAAAAAGCGAGCGCCTGCGTAAAAGTGCATCCGGAAGCAGAGTATTGTTTACAAGCCAAGCAGAGCCTCGAATGTTATTAAGAACAACAGCGGGAGTAGCATCAGCAGCAGCCGCGAAACATTCCGTTTTTTCAAGCAGCAGCAGCAGGAGCCGAGAAAAAAAGGGCCCCCCGAGTGTAACGAGAGCGTGCCTGGCCGAGGGGTATTAAAAACAACTTGGAGAGAGAGAGAGAGAGCCGACGGAGCCGCAGCGTCATCGTATTAATTACAAGCGCGCGCCCGGTGTGTAGCCCCCGCCGGGCGTGCCTTGAAATTCTCGAGTGCGCGGGCGGCCTCGTGCCTTCACTAATTCATGAGACGAATAACTTGCGGACGAGCCGCTGCCTATGAATAATGCCTTTCGGACCGACTCCCGACGACGTATCGCGTATACTCGTCCCTCCGAGAGATGCTACTGCTGCTCGAATCACTGCTAGAATCCGGTGACTTTCTTGAGCGAGACCGGCAGTGATTTCGTAAGCTTCACTTTCGTATAGCTTAAAAGCGAAAAGCGTATTGAATATTCAAAATCGATAATAAACTCGCCGTGTACATCCGCGAGAGCCTCTCTCTCTCTCCATCGCGATTCAAACGTTTATCCACTCGTCGCGGCATTTAACCTCTGCGGGTATAACATCGAAATCGCGAGACACAATAGCAAGCCCGAAAATTAACTTGGCGCGCGCTTTTGCCGAAACTCGAAATACTCGCCCGGCAACTATTCGCGTTAGTGCTCCCATCATACCGAAAATCCACAGGTCAGCTTCCCCATCCGCCTTCGTATCCCAAGCTTGCGGAAGAACTCAATCGATTTGGCTTCCTGGGGTCCGAGGCAACACTTTCCTCAGTGTGCCTGCGCAACTATCTCGCGGAACTCCACAATTAGAGCCGCTTGGAGAGGACCACCGACGGCGCTCTGGCCGGCCAATTAGCAGCCACCTGGCCACCCTTCCCTACCCCCTGCCCTCCCCCCATCGCTGTCTCTTGGCGAAACCGTGGAATTTCGCGCTCGTCCTCAATTAGAGACGCGGTGACGCCCGGCGAACTAGCGCTCGAAATATCATCCGCGCCTCTCTCTCTCTCTCTCTCTCTCTCTCTCTCTCTCTCTCCCTCTCGTCGTCCTTTCTATTTTCAGTGCCGGAGTAGTACCCGCTCTCGTCCTTTTCCGCCTTCCGGGAATTGCGCGCCGAGACACGGGCCGCATTATCACCTCTCGAAGCCGTTAGAGGACAAATATAGAACGACAGAGATTTTTGCCGAGACAATCGCTACGCGTGTAATTGTAAGCCGACCGAGATAGAGAAGAGAAGGCAGTAGACGCGCGCGAGGCAGCGCTCTTGAATGGATTGATGGCCGAGTTTTGGCTACGCCAGTGCGTTTTACGCGCTACTTCACGTGCTCGTGTTTGCCATCTCCTGGCCGCCTCGACCATTTGTCGTCGGATGTATTTCGCCGTTCGAGACACGCGACGACGTTGTTCCCCGGGGCTAAAATTGTCCCTCCGGGCCTTCTCCAAAGGCTGATTTACAAGTGGCCCGTGTAATTAAACAAATGCCCTCTCCCTCTCTCTCTCTCTCTCTCTCTCGTCACAATGACCTCACAACAGCCTCTCTTTCTCGAGTGCAACGTCCTGACAACCCCACCGAGAATCAACAAAAGCATCGCGAACCACGCGTGTTACTTGCCCGCCAAATGTATATTCGGCGAATCTGCCAAGGAAATCCAATAATCCCAAGATTTACTACAGTCGCCCCTGTTAAAAGAATCAAAGAAAAATAAATCGAGCCGACGAGCCTAGTTGAATTTAATTATTTTAAAGGGAGACGGATAGAGGTGGGGGGGGGGACCTATGCTCAAACTAGAAGGAAGATTAATCAATCCCGTAGCTCGTTAGGCCAGTCTCTTGGCGCTTTCGCTACCTTTAGCGCCGTTGTTACAAGACGCGTGCGCCCCCCACACGCAGGCTATACGCTCGAGAAAGAGAGTAAAAGCAAGGTGGGGGGAGGGGTAGAAGGGCGCTTAGGGCGAGGAAAGGGAAGTGCCGCTGGGAGGAGAGCTGCTAAAATGTCAGGAATTGTTAATCTAGCTCTCGTGCCAAGCGTCGAGAAGCGCATTACCGCTCTCGGGGCCCGCTGATATCGCATGCAGGCGCCGCTACTACGTGCTTTACACTGGCTCTCTCGAGCCCCCGAGCCGTGTGAGAATAGAGCCGAGAAAGCTTGGCCTTTCTTCCCCCCCTCGTCTCCCCCTACTTTCCTTCCTCTTTTCCTTGGCCTTTTGCCCTGACGTTTTCTGTCCCGTGGAAAACGAGTCGAGGGAGGGGGAGGTCGAGGATGGAAGGAGAAAAAGAGGAGACACGAGGTGCGAGAAAGAGGATGAAGCGAGACGACGATGCTGGAATTTTAGTTTTCTCGAAACAGATGAATTTTTCAAGCTAAGAATGGAAAATTCAGGATTCAAAATTAAGCAAACAGCACGGCCAAGGGATTACGTACGACGCGGCAGATGGGCCAAGGGAGGAGAGAGAGAGAGAGTGCTTGGCAGTGCGGCGTTGCGCTAGGAATGCGAAAGGAGAGAACGAGGGGGTGGAAAGTGCAAAAGCCAAGAGAGAAAGCAAGTGAGCCGGAGAGAGGGAGAGACGACGACGACCTGGAGACATTTCCTTCGGGGATGGCGGCGCGCGCCAGACCGCGTCTGTTATTACTGGCGATAAATCGCCACCTTTAATAAGAGAGAGAGAGAGAGAGAGAGAGAGGGAATGTGGAGACAGGGGGATGGGACGTGCCCTCGCGTACGTATACGCGTCGAGGAGAAAGTGCGGCACAGCAGCAGCAGCACGTGGCAGCTCTCTCCTTGTGCAGCCCCGACGTTTTGCTGGGCCCGGGCTTTGGGCTGCGCTAAGATGGGTGGGCTCTCTTTCTCCCTCTTGCTATGGCGGCTATAGAGATGAGAGGGAAAGCTGACGGAACATTGCTGCGCTATGCTGTTTTTAAGCTCCGCGCCGATATTGGACCGGGAGAGAGAACCTTCTGCGCCCGACTGGATTACGCGTCGAGAGCGAATATCTACCGAGTCCGTGTGTATGCTTGAGCACTTTTTTATTTCATACCGGATAACTTTGTATTTGGAGAAAGAGGTTGATGGGAATTATTTGCCGAAGACTATTATGTTATTAAAAGATCCAAGCACTTCTATAATCGACTAATTGTCCTCGGTTTTTCTAAAAGCTTAAAGAGAATAGCTCTCTCTCTCTCTCTCTCTCTCTCTCTCTCTCTTTCGAGATCGACTAATTTTATCCAAAGCGTGAAGCGCGCGCGCTCTCGTTAAGAAAATAGCCAAGCCGAGAACAAATCGGATTGGAACAAGCGCGCTTGTGTTTGCCTCCGAATTATGTAGAGTAGCGCAGCTGCGACGAGGAGAAACATTCCTTCTGCCGAGAGAGAGAAAGAGCCTCTTACAGCCTTATACCAATGGCTGTGCAAGAGGCTCAACGGCCTGCCAACGCGTACACACCTGTGCGTGAGAACGAATAGCTCGACACTAATGCGCTGCGCCCCTATACGCGAGGACTTTGACATGCTGTCAGGGGATTGGCTGGGAATTTTTCAAGGGATCAGAACCTGCTGGTATTTTAAGAAAAATTATGTTGATTTTTTCGATCCTCCCTTACGAAAATCCGCGCAATTTAATTGAAAACGCGTCATCCTATCGCGGTAGCAAGTTAATTCAACTCTCTCGCTCGATAAACTTGGGCGCAGACGCGTGCACGTCCAGTCGAGGCTGGCTGGCTGGGATGTTCTCAAGCAGCGCGTAGCTTCATGAATCGCGAAGCAACGAGATTCATTCCAGACGATGGGCTCGGGCCTGACCGAACTTGCCGCTTAGAGGGGGTCAGGGGGTGAAACTCGGTCAAACCACTTCTGATTGACCGAGTCGCGTTGACGCGGCAGATATCGGCAAGCCACGCACGCAGGTGCGCATAAAGTTGAGCAAACCGAGTTCCTCCGGTCTCGAGAGAGAAAGAGGCTTCGGAGATATACTCAGCCCCCTCTGGTATACACACACACAGAGCCTCGCCGAGCATCCATCTCAATTTCCGCGTTCTAACTTGATTCAGCACGGATTTACTTCGGGGAGACGGCAAGTTTTCAATTTTTTTTCCTTTTGTCACCGACTCTGAGATGTGAGCATTATATTAATTGAATATTGTTGTTGGCAGTTAATCGATTTCCGTGTGGCTTACGCCTTTATCACTGCGTGAAAAAACACTTGTGCCAAATGGCTTTTTAATTACTTTACATTTAGATACGCGTGGAATGTGGATTTCTTGTATTTTCGCATAAAATTATCACGTACATAATGTAGTTGTTTTAAAATCTACGTTCCATTTAGGATTCACAATTGCCAATTAGCACAAGAGTGTTTATACGGTTACAAAACTCGTTTGAACATAAAGCTCACATGCACAGAGTGTACAGCACGTGTTAAACATCTGTATTTAAAGATCGGAATACAGCGCTGATTTCCATTTGTTGTCCATTTTCCGTACAAACTTTAAATATTGTTTCAGATTGAACGGAATCAAATAATGGTACAAGCGCAGCCCAGCGCTCCTTCCAAAATCCCCGCATTCTATCTCGTTTGCTCCGGCCACAAAGGGATTTCCAAGTGATAGCGAAAGTCCTAACATGAAACGCAAAGCAGTTGCGAGAAAAGCGAAGCCTGAAAGAGAATGAGAGCACGTGTACACGTACATACCCCCTTTCTAATCGCGACGACACAGGGAAAGCTCGCACGAGGTTATTTAGAGCGCGATCATTGTTTTCTCATGCCGAGTACTTTTATTGTACCTATTTACCAATTCGCAAATTGGCCTTTCTCCCTTACGCCCCTTCTCTCTCTCTCCCTCCACCATCCGCGGCGCATTTATGCATCCCTCATTATTTCGTGATCAAAATAATTTATGAGCCGGCGCGGTATGCCGCCTGGAGATAAAGCGAAATGTGAGTGACGCGTGTCACGCTGACACGAACGGCAAATATCGCTGTAATTGGACGATACGAGTCGTGTGTGTCGGTTGCATAACTACGCCAAGCGCGCGCTTGTACTTTCGCGACCTTTTTTTCCATCCCCCTACCCACACCCCTGCACCCGGCGATCCATAGTTCGCGTAGGTCTCGTTATTAATTTTGAAAAAGCTCTTGTGGCTCTATGAATGTTGAATCCGCGCTGCTTTTTTTGTGTCTCCCTCACGGTAACGTAAATCAGATTTGTTTGACAGATCCCGCCTCTCTCTGGCCGCGTCGCTGTTTTTTTTTTCAATAGCCCCGTCAAAACACGACGAATACTAATAAATGTACGGTTTTTCATAACTGGAGGGAGAGGAAAAAAAAACAAATTTTTCCATCGCTCCTCGGAATAAAACATTCAGTTGTACACCCGAGAGAGGAGCTTTTATTATCCCCAGCGCCTGTGGTATTAATAATCGAACGACTTTTATTAATTTCAAAGCCCTCCCTGCAGTACCTTTCTCTCTTCAGCCGCGTCACTTTAGCAGCGGCGAATCGAATGCTCGACGCGGTGGTCCTCTGGCCTGTGTTCCTTTGTGACTTCGCGTTTGCACCTTTGCCTTTTAATATTAATCCATTCTCCGGATTTCTTTTCCGTCTCCCCGAGCATATTGCGCATGCATAATTTAGCATCAGCCCTCCCCAGCTAGCACATCGCCTCTTCCCCGAAAACAAATAACAAAGTTTTGAGAGGCTCCGCAAGTGTCTTATCCCTCCTAGATTTCGCGACCAGCGCGACATATTTTCATTTAGAAGTCGGCTCTTCTGGCCCTTACACTCGAGACAGAGAAGTTTTCAACTGCCCTTTTCTTGTATTCTTCGTGGGAGCGTTTACGACCAAAAAGTTTAGAAACATCAGCTAACGCAAAATTTTATTGCTCGCTTGGTATTACTCTCTCAATTTAAATTTATACATGCTTGATAACGCTGAGAATTAATGAGAATTCATCGCTTTTGTTGCCAATATGTAGGGAAATTTTTTTTTACCTCGTTGGACTATTCTGACTGGAATAAGTAGGTAAAGTTAAGTTACTGTAAGACTCACCTGAAACAAAAAAATCATTCGATCATTAACAAAATGGACTAAAAACGGAATAAATATTTATATAAATACATATTGATCATAAAATAAAGGATGGTTAAACCACTAAATAGAAGCTTAAAATATCTCAGAATTTACAGTGGGCTTAGAAAAGCAGATTCTTCAAGCCGATATCCCCCCATTACTTTATCCAAATCGATTGAATTCTTGATGACTCGACTGCCAATAAAATGCTGATGCCAGCGAATAAAGCTCTCCAATAAATCTTAATCTCATTAAAGATCCCAGGGCGCGAGAGTCGTGGGCGACTAAGAAAAATTTATCGTCGCGCAAGCGCAGACAGAGCGCCAGAAAGAGAGAGAGAGAGAGAGAGAGAGAGAGAGAGAGAGAGAGAGAGAGAGAGAGAAGAAAAGAGAAGGAAAAGGGCTCATTTATCTCATGGCTTGGTTAGGCAGTCCGGGGCTCCTTCGACGCTTTACGGCCCATAACACTCGCGGGAAAATGGGCTACGGCGCGAACCTTCTCTCTCTCTCCGACACCGCTTGGATAATTCCCAGGTGCGTGATGCCGCCGGCTGGAAACTTGCGCGCCGGCGAATTAGGAGCGATGGCTCGGGCTACCGAGTTATGCGCGTCTTTTTTCTCGGCTTTTCGTTCAGTGCTATTTCAGCGATGGCTTTAGACTCTCCTCCACTCCCGGGAAAAACAGTAGGACGGTTAAAGCCGCGCGCGCCAGCAATTTTCCCGGAGTATAGCGGGAGCAGCGCTGCGGACCGCCATCGACGGGGCTGCGAGCCGCGATCGTAATGCGCGCTGGCGCACGTCCGACGAGGGAATGTAGTTGGCCGACTTACTACTCGGGGGCGCCAGCTCTCGGTTGCTATTGCCGGAGCACCGAGTATGTTACTCCACGGCTATGTAAATTTTTCCTTTCGTTTAAACTATTTTTCTCGCGAGGTTTTTTTTCGTTTAAAAAAAGAACAATAAAAATGAAAAAAAAAACAATTGAGTAAGAGGATTAATCGAACTTAGCATCGTTGAACCGGCCTTAAGCAAGTCCAAAAACTACAAACCAGATCCGCAGGCAGCACCTGGATCATTAAAGCAATTGGCAAACAATCGAGTAGTCAAGCGGACTGACTGCCTCTACCCGTGCAACTAGGCGAGAGAGAGAGAGAGAGAGAGAGAAGAGCGGCAGCGGGGGCATCAATACGATCGGCAGCCGGCTGGACAAATAAACGTTAATGAGGCTCGCGAAAATCAAGGCGCATCGGCCCGGCGGACCGAAGCCAGCCCTAATTCAGACGGACCACCACGTTATCGGATTCTCCTAATTTTCGTAGCCCACGACGAGAGAGCTGGGGGGCAACGCGTGCGGAAAACTGCAGGTATATATATGTACGCATGGAGCGGCCTGTAATAGACGTAAACGCTGTGGGGGCTTGAAAATTCGATAAAGTCGCGGAAGCGCAGTGTCCTCTCCTGCCTTCCCTCCCCTCTTCTTTTTTCTTCTTTGCATGCGTGTAGGTATTTTATTACGAGGTACTAAAGCCACGCGGGCTGCAGCTGCGCCATAGCGTATTTGCCGCTTATTTTACTTTTTATCGTTTGCCGGCGCTGCGGCCCCGCTACTGCACCGTTTGGCCGCGCTCGCGCGCTCTTGTCTGAATTTTCGTTTTTACCTCGCGATAAAATTTAGCGAATGATTAGTTTTGCACTTAATGGAGTGACTCCTGACTCGTTAATTCGAGAGTAGAAAGAGAGAGAGAGTCAAGGTTCACAAGTAAGAGCATTTTAATGGGCTAATTTTAAATGCGAAAAAAATAATCAGCGTCATTTAATAAAATTCAGAGAGTACATAAAAACGTTTCGAGTGACTTTCTTATCGCTAATATCTTGCTCATACATATTTATATGCGCAATATTAAATTGTATACAGCTTTGACATTTTACAGCTTTTTCATTAGCCGATGAAAAATGCGCAGCTTTAAATGTTGCGTTTACTCATACGAGTTATTTTCAAATTCCCACGTGTAGGTATACGTTCAATTAAAGTCATAACTTCTGATTCGAGGCCATAAACATTCGGAGGGCGAATAAATAATAGCGTTAACTAGACGCAACCGTATCACCTGGCGATTTTTGCGAGCTTTAATTGTAGAGTATAGAGGCCCTTAACTAGACGCTCGAAGCGAACAAGAGTCCGGATGGTATACGAGAGAGTAGGGAAGCGAGGCGTAATAAATGAGGGCGCACGCTGGAATATTCGCGGGCGTACGCTTTTACAGTTTCGCCTAGGCAAGGAAGAAAGAGAGGCTCTCTCTCTCTCTCTCGTTCTCTGTTTACTTTATGTCCATTTTTATGGGCCAATTATGTAAAGACCTTACCGCGAGCCTTCTTCGCAGCGTAAAACCTGAAACTCGTGCAAAAATGAATGGGAGAGAGAAAGAAAATACAGAGCGAGAGGCAGGAAAAACACGATGATTTGCCGTCTAAGGGTTTACTCTGCAATCGGCTTGTTCATATCGTTATTTTCACGTGAGATAAGAAGCCGGTTGCAACTGTTGATTTATTTTAGTAATTACGTGTTTTGAAAATTATCGTTTGCGACTTAATGGAAAGTCGGAATTGAAAAAACACTTTCGAAATCTACAGTTTAAATGATATCCGATTTTCAATATCCATTATTTAACCCACACGCATAGCAGAATAAACGCCCGTGGATGTATAGTTTATATAACATCTCCCGGGGCAACTTTTCCAAAAGGCGCGCGCGCAAACCTCGTAAAGCGTTTCGAATTGATTTAAGGCCCTATCCTAGTCTCCTTCCATTTTTCTCGATTTAAATACTCACGCGGGCTTTTTACACCTACAGGCTCGCTTATCCTTAACCACGTGCTATAAACCGGCTCTCGCTAGAAAGAGGGGAGAGTGAATATAGCGACGAGACTCTACGTATAAAATCCCAACATCCTCGAGCGAAAATCCCACCTTCGAGACTCGGGTCCCATCTGCACCGCCGGTGCGCGAGAGCGATAAAGGGCTGCTGAAGAAATAAATGAAAAAGGCCGGAAGGAAGAGCCAGAGAGTAGGGGGTGAGGGGGTAGAAGAGCGGGGCATTAACGCGATTGCCCCTGTTTATTAACGAGGTGCGCGCGGCCGCGCACATAACCGGCGGCAATTCGTTTCTACTTGGAGTGCGAGCGCGGGAAGATTATAAATGCCCCGTACGTGCGTCCGAGAGCAGTCTGTGTGCCGAAAGCGCCTCCCTCTCTCGTCGACGACGACGCTTCAGAATCGCGTGACTTTTTCGAGAGAGCAGGCGAGTCCGGGTAATTGCGCGATTACCGGCCAGCTGGACTAGCTTTTTCGTTTCCTCTTCCTCTTTTAGTTGTAATGTTTTACGGTGTGTAGCATATAGGCTGTATGCAGCTTTAACTGATGAAAACTAACGTTTAAGATCTTCAATTTTAAATCTAGTCAATATGCCCCCTGCCCGATGCACTTAAGGAATACTAAATTTTCGCAAAGTTCTTTGTCAAACTGTAAGACTTTGACTCCCTATATAAAACAGAAGAGAAAAAAATACTATAAAGGCTTACGTAATCAGCTTGTAAAAGACATCCCGGAGAAAATCTCCGGCACGTGCATTAGCCGACTGCTTTTATAGCGCAGAGTCAGGTATATGTGCGCCTCGACTAGCGCCCCGCGCTCTTATAGCGAATTTTCTCCTCCTCCTCGCTCTTTCATACACGCCAAGTGAGGGGCACTCGTTGGCCGCAGGACTCGCTTATGTAGGTCAAGCCCGGGAGCATCGCTTAATTAATTAACCTCCTCGGAGGGTCGCCGTTCCGTCGCTCTTCCCTCTCTTTTTTCCCTGCTCTCGGTGCTGCGAAAGGAGTCGCGAGACTGGAGAGACTTATGTGTGCATAAAAGGAGAGCGAAAGTGAAAGAGGCAAGTGCATAAAACTGAAGAGATAAGGGGATTACACGATCGTAAGCGAGATACGAAAGCTTCCTCGCTCCCGGTGCGAGCTTTCTGATGTATTCGTCCTAGTCTCTAAAGTTTGCGCACGCTGCGCGCTCGTTTTATTTCGTTCGTAAAATTAATTGAGTTCTTTGGGCTTGGCTCTCGGCGTTGTGTGTGTGTTTATTTCGAATTTAGATTTGCATAGGGGTAATTTCACGGGAAAAATTTTGTTTGAACCCATAGCGATAATTACGTCTCTTACTTTAATCTTATGTTTATACAGTCTGAGGGGAACTTTTATATAAAGAAGAGCTTCGTTTAATAATTTCGCGAATGAAATTTATTGGTGTTTACTTGCGTGCGTGGGCTGCGCGAAAAATCATATAAATACGGGTGAAATTTAACGGTTTGGTTGAGAAATTTACGGATGAATTTTTATCTGATATCGTACGATAAAAAAAACGGTAAGGAAAAGACTTGAATATAATAAAAAATACGCTGAAGAGATTCGTAAATTAAAGTAGCTTTTGGAATGAAAGGAAATGTTAAATTGAAACCTGGAATTAACTCTTTTTAAAACGGGATTAAAGAATGATATTCTCTTTCATCTCGAGGGAATTAAAAAAAATTTTCATATAATAATTATAAGCCTGAGTACCTTTTTCAAAAGATCAAGTATGATAATTAAGTATTTCCTTTTTTTCTTCGCCTTTTCGTTTTAAAAAATATTAGCCGAGTATCTTCACTGTAAATTGTGGAAAAAAAATCTTTAACATTTTGAAAGTGTGAAAAAATAAAATAAATAAACTAAAAGTACAGCTTTTTAAAGTATATGATTATATTCAACACGACTAATCAACGAAAACGTTGAAAATGCTCAGAAAAACAAAGCAATTCCTAAACATACCAATTATCCATCCTCTAATTAAAATCTCAATAAAATAGCCTTCACCAGTTATGAAATTTATTTAAATCGAAAATACATAACACCTCCTTTCCT
The DNA here is from genome assembly GCA_030522585.1 of Anagyrus pseudococci. NCBI lineage: Eukaryota > Metazoa > Arthropoda > Insecta > Hymenoptera > Encyrtidae > Anagyrus > Anagyrus pseudococci. The sequence goes on from JAPYYQ010000246.1 coordinate 81,289, forward strand.
CCCTCTCGCTCTCAGAAAAGCACATCTCGTTCGAGATTCAGAGGAGCAAGACAAGCATCACATCGAGGAGCTAGAGAAAAATTCATGCGCGCAGTCGCTTTGTAGAGCGTCACTTTTATTATACATAACGCGCAAGTCTTACGCGGGCGGGCACAAAGCAAAAGCGGGTGCCGACAGTTATAAAGCGAGTCCGTTCGCGCGATCAAAGTCCGCTTCTATTCGCGCCAGCCCCCTGTCCCCTCGCTCTCCCTCGTTATTATACGCGCGCGAAAGTTTCCGGTAGCGGGCTCCTCCTCAAAACTTTCAGCCGGTAGTGGGTAGCGGCGACCGGGGCGCTAATTAATTAAGGGATGCTACCCATTAACTCCCGCGCTCACGCGCATGACCTACTTTTTCGGCTAAAGCGAGAGAGAGAGAGAGAGAGAGAGAGAGAGAGAGAGCCTCTTTCGGGCTACAGAATATCCAGCCTGCCGCGTTTGATGTCCGCGCGCCTGCACCGCGTTCCTTCTTCGTTTCCCCGTGCACTCCAAGAAAATTCCGAGCTGCACAGTTTTTTCTCTTCCTCCCCAGTCGTCTATGCACTCGCTCTCGTCTTTGACTTTTCCTTGCGGAACCAACTTTAAATGGAACGTTGCTCGGTGAAATCCGATATTTCGCGCAGGTTTCCTTGCACTTCTCTTTTACCACGCACCTCTTCTGCTACCGTCTTCCCTTCTTCTTTTTTTTCTTTATTTTTTTTAAGAAGTTCGAAGCAAAGGAGGCAAACGATTTCTCGCCCTCCGAACTGGTAAATATTCCTCAACTCCTTGATCCAGCAGCCCGTCCGCGGGCTACAAGTATCTCGATACTTGAAAAGTACATCACGCGTGTTGGCTTGAAAAGCTCGCTTTTTACTTTTTTTCACTTTCAGTTTCGGCCTTTTTTTTTCTTTCCCGCCTTTTCCGGAAAATAAGCCGAGGGGAAGAGAACTCCACCCAATTCTTTCCCGTGAAATATTTTGAAAACGTGGCCTACTGCGAGCTCAGGATTTACTAGCGACCTACTTTTCTAAACTACTCTTCAATCTTCTCGACAATATTTGTGAGGCGTAATTTTTTGAAAAGCACAATCCAGAGCCGGCCGAGTTTGCTTAGTTCATTAAAAATTAAACATTTAAAGCGAATGATCAAGTTTTCTGTTCTTACAAACAATGATGCATAATGCATATATGCAGGCCGTTAAATAATTCACGGACATCAGTATAATTAGAAGCGAGAAGCTACACATTTAAAATTCCACTTCCACATCTGAGTATTTAATGCGCAAGCCAATTGAAATTCACTTGACAATGCCGATGCAAATGTTTCACTTTGTACACCGGACTTTGGCAGACGCGTGCTTCTGCCACCCACCGGCCTCTCCTCCCACCTCTATACCTCAACGCCCCATCGATTGCATTATTAATTCGACGAGATTTCATCGTGCCCGCTCTTTCTCTCCCCTTAAAGCAGCCTGGCTCTTAGTCAAACCTTCAGCAGCTCTTTATCATTCCGTGATTTCATGCGAGACCGAAAAATGTCTACGTTAACTTTCGGCTATGATATTTTGGCGAAGGAGAAAGAACAGAACCTCTCTGGTGTATATTTTGAAGTCGCGCGAGGGAGTGTGTTTGTGCGCGTGTCGCGCAAAAGAGGAAGGAGGCGAGGCGGAAAGGAAAGAGGGGAATAAGACAGCGAGACTAGCAGCGACTCGGGGAAATATATTGTTATGAGGAACGGGGATTAGATAATTAATGGCCCGAGGTTGAGTGTACACCTCGACGACTGACGCCATGGCTCCTTTCTCCCCCCCTCTCTTCTTTTTCTAAGCTCGACTACCCTCGGCGTTACGTATTACGCTGGCCGAGCAGATATATTATAGGGGGAGTGTTTTAGTTTCTCTCTGTCGACGACGGCACAAGGGACACGAGGCGCTTCCTTAATGATGTCATAGCGGTTGGCGAATTTATTCTTTTTTTTTCTTTCACTTAAAGTTTCAAAAAGTTCCTGATGTATGGCGATGGTAAAAAATAGTCGTAATATCAATGTGCATTGGAAGAAATATGATTGGATGGTCGAAGGGAAAGGGTCACCCTACGAATTCAAAGCAGTAGAAAAAATGCTAAAATTTATGTTTAAGTATTTCTATTCTGGAAATTCAGGGAACTAAGATTTCACTGCCCTCCATCGACCTTCTACAATATTAAGTAATTTAGGGTAATCTAAATGCGATTTCCTTTGTTCTGGGAAACCGAGGTCTGAAGCGAATGATATTTATATTTAGTGCGATTAATTACAAAGACTAGTTTGGAAAGGCAGATATAGTTGAGTGAATTTTTAGTGCAGGCTAAGATTTATTTAACCTACTAGCGTTTCATATAACATATGTTAGCATCTTATTTTACACTCATGTACTAGCAAAATTAATTTAAAAAAAGGTAATTTTTTTTAAAGGTCATACGGTATAAAACCAATATTTTTATTCTTGAAATTTAATCCGTTATTCGGAGTAGCATTTATGTAATAAATTCTTAACAATTTTCTCGTGTCCTAATCCAAGCGTTGTAAAAAAGTTTCGAGCTAAAAAATTTAAAAATCATTCGACACTTTCATCTTAAATAAAATTTTTACTTCTATCTTAACGGCAAGCCTTGCCCCTGTAGTAGCAACCTCAATACCTTATTCATGCAACTACCTAAAAAAAATGTCGCAACCTACTTTTTTGAACTATAAATTTAAGCTTCTCGCGCATGCCACTCAAAGTTTAAAGCTGGTATGTAAAGCACGACGTAACATTACCGAAGTCTATTTCCTTAAAAAAAAAGTGTCCTCTATCAAGTTTCCTCAAAAATTTTCCAACCAACTTACGTATTACTGTAAATCATAAAAGTTTTAATAAAGAACACTAAACTTTTTCCCTCGACGAAACCATAAAATAAGAAACATAATAAAACAAAGCAAACTCGATAGAAAAAAAACTTATTCGATTCAAAACTAATTGACGCATCTGACGAATCGTTCGCAAAAGAAATTAAATCATTCAGAGGCTCGAGAAACAGTACAGCTAGCCGATATAAATAAAACTCTCGGGGTAATGCGAAAAATCCGTAGCGCTTAGCAGTAGCAGCAGCTGCTCTTCAAAGGCTTATAAATTTTTCGCGTCCGGCAGCCGAATGCCAGGGGGCTCTCTGCTGGAGCCGCTTCAAAAATGCATGCAAGAGCCGCCGTCACTCGACTTCGCGCCAACCGAAAATAAAAAGCTCCCATCCTCTCTTCCCCTCTTTCTCTCTCCGAGATAAAAAGAGAAAGTAAGCCGCGGGTTAAAAAGTGAAAACCAAGGCGAAACCGACCCCCCGGAAATCGGCCCGCTAAGCGGCCAGACGCGCGTCTCTGATCCGCGCTAATGAGCAATTAGCGCCTGCGAGTTCCACGTTTGCTTGAGTTTAAGGCATCGTATGGTGGCCACATGTGTATGTACGCACTGGGCGCCGGCAAGGCGGACTCTGTAGCAAAGGGACGTCGGAATTGACGAATTGGTTCTTGATTGTTGATCAAAGGGCGGACTATGTGGGTGGTTGGTTATGTTCTCCAAGTTCCCAGGGACAATAGATGCGATCCGATAGATATGATATTTCATTTTACTTATATGAGTTTCTTCCATTTCTAATTGACATAGAACACATGAGAATGGCTATTTTGGTGCTTTGATTGATTCTCGAGCAAAGTTCAATTTGTTTTAACGGTGTTATGGATTGCGGAGCGGAATCGGTTGCAATAAAACTCATAGCGTCAGCAGGGCCGAGGCGTCATCATTAATCATCTATTTTGGTCAAACGAGCCGAGAGCTGCACAGCAACAATTATAAATCACTAATTACAATCAATCAACAATCGAGGCATACGACCGAGTGAAACTCCAGCGCATACCGAAAGAGCGTATACGCCACCGACTCTTCCCTTTACCTCTGCCCTCCACCCCTCAAATGCACGCTAGGTACGTTCGAGATTTATTGCGACGTCAAGAGAGGGAGGAGACTAGCCCTTTTCACGGGATCGCAAATCACCGCCAAAATTCAAAACTCCCTCGTCCCCTGCGTACAAACGCGCGTACTCCTCTCCTGGTCAGCAAGGGGCTTTAATTTAGTCTAGTGACAGGCATACTTTTCGCAACTGTTGATTTTTATCAGATTTACGAGCTGTTCTCATGTATATCCAGTAGAAATGAATTTATCGAAATTTTATCGACTAACTCAATACGTCTTTTGTAAGCAATAACAAGAAATTTCAGAGTAGCTCAAAATTTAGCTGGAAGTAAAAGATGACAGATGTCGGAAAAATAAGAAAAAAAATTACCGGAGAGGACTGTGCGGCTGAAACGCATCGCGGGCGGGCCAGATCGCGTCATACCCCGGCGCGGCCTCGCTCGTCGTTTAAGAGGCTATGATTAAGCGTCGGCAAAAGGACGAGCAGGCGCCCGTTTCCGGCCGCCCGCGCAGCCGTGCGCTTGACGTCGCCGCACTGTACCACCCTAGAACGGACGACGCCGGGGAGGCGAATCGGCCTCGGTGGAACGAGCTAATTGGCCGTCTTCTACGCGCATATCCGTCGTTCGACTTTAAAACCTGTGGAGCCGCATCCTTCGACGCATCACATATGTTCAGATTTTGTCACATCGGGACTGACTAGTAAAATCCGAATCGTCGATCTTTCCGTTAATTGAAACAATAGAGCGGCTAATTTTGGTTCGAGACGCGTAAAAAATTTAAGCGCCAATTAGCCCACCTGGTGCAGGGAGTTTCATCAGCAAGATTTGACCGACTGATGGGAATTTGGTCGCGTAGCGGGCTAAGGCAGCGTTTAATGTTGCAGCGGTTAAATAATATAGCTTCTAATCGTCGCTCGATCCGTTTAATGTTTGATACAGCTGCAATGTGCGTTGCGGATTCTGGTCTTGCCGGCGTCTAACCTTCGCATACACACACTCACTACTGCGAGGGCGAAGTAAGCTGATTGTATTATTCATTGGTAACGAGACTGGCAATGAATTAAATTTTTAATGGAATGACATTTCTGTTAGCGAGCTTTACCCGCGTGATAGATTATTCTTTAAATTGAAAATTTTCCGAGCTTTTCCCTTATTTTTTAAAATATCCAACAATACTATGTACAAGATAAAATCAGAAATAAAAAAAGACGTTTTAGTATCCGGAGGAAATAGTTTCAACAGTAACGAGCTGCCTTTATCGGAATAGTTTTTCGGACTCTAGATCCACGAGCGAAAACCGCCGGACTCACTTGTGCATTCTCCACTTCTTCCCATATCTGAAGCCTTTTCCCGAGAAAGTACACCCCCGGGGCGATCAAAGTGAATCGCTCTAACCTAACGTTTCCTCTTTTCCACTTTCTAGTCCGCTACCTCCACGTCTCGCAAGAAATCCAAGACATTGAAAATTTTGCACCCCATTAAAATAACGTTCGGCCGATCGATCGGGCGCCATACCAGACCTCACACAGCTGACCCGCTTATTAAACCATCTAGCAAACTTTCAATTAGCTCAACATTTCTTGGCTAAAGGGGGTAAAAAAAACACGCGACGCCAGTTTTGTTTCGCAAAAATAATTTACGATCAAACTTAACTCGCAAAGCGTCGCAGCGACTAGCAGTTAACCCACTTTGACCAGCAGGGCTACTCTCCCTTCTACCACCGCTAGCCGCTTAACTATTTAATTTACTTTTCTAATGAACCCGACTGTTTTTATTACCAAGCGTCCTTTGCATAAAGCGTTTCGCGCAATCTCCTCCAGCCGCGCGCGCTCTCTCGGCCATAACTTTGCTCGAACCCAGCCTGTGCCACCTGGCATAAATTCGCGCGTGTCCCCTTATTCGATCGTCCATCTTTCTCATCTTCAATTGAAATTCCCGCGCCCACGTAAATTGCCGCAGATATACTCCCGACGTACGTATCCCGAGAGAGATTTTCTCTCGGGCTACAGCAGAGACCAAGAGAGAAACAATTCAAGTCCAAGAAACTATAAGGAATCCGCGCGTTCGGACAAAGCCGCGGATAAAAAGGAAGTGCACCCTGTATAGCTGGAGGTAGAGAGAGAGAGAGAGAGAGAGAAAGAAAGCCAATATGTAGTCCCGCTCTTCTCTTCTTCGCGCTTACCAGCCTGGCGCAGAGGCCCGGGATACCTTTTGTTACTTGTTAGTGACTTTTATCTGCGAGCTCGCTCTTGCCTGGGGTGTATTCAATTTATCTCGCGTCGAGCCCTTTATCTTTCCTGCTGCCCCCTCTCTCTCTTTCTCTTTCTCAGCCGTCCGCTCCGTGTTTTCCCTATCGGTGCTTGATTTTCATTCTTCTTCGTCCCGGTCTTTCTTTTCTTCCATGATTCCCGGATGGTAATTGTTTATATTTTTAATTTTTTTCTTGCTGCTAACTATACCTTGAACGATTTTAACATCTTATACACTTTCTCAAAATAGATATAGGTACTATGAAAATCTTAAATAAGACCGAGAAATACGAATAAACTGAAAATAAAACGTCGTCTGGCAAAGTGTTATAAAAATCTTTTCACCCCATCTAACTCTTTCCCCGAAAATGAGTATAGTTGTCCTCATCTAACGCCTGGCAGCCTCACTCTCTCCCTGCCACCCGGAGCTGAAAGTCCGCCGCGAGCTAACTCCATTTTCGAATTTCAAGACGCACAACACAGCAGCAGTAAGCCGTAGGCAAACTTCCTCCCCCATCGTCTTTCCTTCCCCATCGGCTTCCGTCTTTCGTATCTTTCGATCTTTCGCATCTGGCGCGCTAGAGAGAAAGTTCAGCAGGCTGCGAGCGCCATGGGAACGAAGATGAGCGCCAATGTCTTCGACTTCGGGGAATAAATCCGCAAAAAAGTCGGACGAGGTTAATGAGGATTATTCAGAAAAAGATGGTTGTATTATAGGATTATCTGATCGACGGTTCTTGGTATTAAGGCACTTGTTTGTTCACTCATGGCAAGTATCACTCATTTGTTGGAAACAATTTGTTCGCTTATTGTCAATCGAACGACTGATTTGAGAAATCGAAAGGGTGCGGAATGGATAATGAGCTTTATTGATTTTGGTTTTGCATTTCAAAGAAACTTCTCTCGCTCAGACAGTTAATATAAGGCCTGGAGATATTTTGCTTTTACTTTCGCTCTCTCGAGTCATCTGCAATTCATTTCCCCAAACGAATTCAGATCGCGCGAACACAAACGAACAGCTGACGAAGTAAAGCCACACGCACAAAGAAGAAAGTGGCAAAGGGGAAAAAGCAGAACTTGCGTCGGCGTATTTGCCGTGCGCGAGTGGTGATCAGGGTCGAGATGAGCTTGCGCAAAGAAGGGGTTTAGTGCTAAACTTGCCGAGCTCACTGTTTTTATACTTCTTTTTCTTATTCTTCTTCTTTTTTTGTTGCTGAATAAAGTAAAAAAAGATTTCGAAGAAATGAGAATAAATTGCGGCTAAGCGAAAAAAAATAATAGAAAAAGTTGTTATCGCTTTTATTTTCGGTCGAGATAAAAGTTAAAAATTAATGTGCTCTCTTACCTTGTATTATACAAAAAACTGTTGCAAGTGTACTGCATGAGTTTAAAAGGATATTTTATAAAAGTAAAATCATAACGATTAAGTAACAAAAGTATAATGTATAAATTCAAGTATACATTTTCTTTGAGAATTCGGTTAACGGAATCACCCAAATTTTCAAGAACTCGAGGCAGGTCAACTGGTATTTTGTCCAGGCTTAAAAAACGCGACATGGCAGTAGAGCAGGGAGAACCGTGGCATATTTTCGCATTTTTCAAAAATAAAAATTCCACGCGAATATGTACTCTCCGATCTCGCATCGCCGTGTAGTAACATAAGATAAACCTAAAGACCTCGAGGAGCTAGACAGCAGGAGAGAGTACAAGCTAAGAGAAAAGGAAAATGCAACGAATCGCGCTATAGTCGAGGCCAAGGAGAAAGTGCGATATCACGGAGGGAAAAAGCGCTTTCCGGGCGGAGTAGCGGCGAGAAAGAGGTTACGTACGAAAAAGGGTGTACGAAGCGGGGAAAAACAAAAGCTCGCGCAAGTGCAACTTTTACTTATCGCGCGCTCTCGTCGTCTCCGGGCTGAATCTAAATGCTCGCGACGAAGCCGCGCTTCCGACGTTACGCTTAAGTGCATGCCGCTGCGAGGGGATGAAAACGGGCTGTGGAGGGATGGGAGCGAGACGAGTCGAAGGAGAACAAGGCCAGATTGAAGCACAATTTATTTGAGATCGCGAAGCTGCGCCGGGACTAAGCAGCGGCGCACTGGCGAACGTGACTGGGATCTCTTCTGCCGCTCTGGCATTCCGACGTTTGAGCTTTCTCTCCCCCTGTCGCTTTTCACCCGAGCTCTTGCGTTTTCTTTTTTTCCTCTATTGAAGAGAGAACTTGCGATAATTGACTGTGAAATAAAGCTGAGCTTTTTTTAGTGAAAGCTATGGGAGAAGAATCGTTTAGAGCGTTTGGAGATTATTGTTTTTTAAATTGTATTCTTATTGATTTTCTTTTTAATTTCTAATAAATCTTAATTATTAACAAGGCGTCCTTGAACTTTGCGACAGCCGAACGCCAGTTGAACGCTTTCATTTTTAAAATCGATATTGCCACGGCACGACCTTGATAGAGTAGCAGACGACCCGGAATAAAGAGTTTCCCCGGTCTAGTCGAGGGGAAAATGTACATGGGAGCCAAGAAAGAGAAGGAGAGCAAAAGGAAAAGCCGTGACGCGTCAATTTTTCTCTACGCTCGAATTCACATCGATGTTCTCCCGTTGCTTAAAGAAAAGGTATAAAGATGTATATAAGAAATTCCAGGGAACGAATGAAAAATTATTTATTCAACAGCTCCAAAAGGGCCGAAAATATTTCCGATGTTACATTGAATAATGTACCGAAATTGAACGGACTTATTGAAGGAAAAAAGGCTAATAACGAACGTTTGTTGCTTACTGTGTTTGAATTTGATCTGCAAAACAAGCAACTTCCCTGCAATTTTTATACCGGCTTGACCTACTTTCCGCGCGCCCCCGTGCGCAAGCTTTGAAAAGAGCTTAGACGAGCCGGTAACTTTGGAAAAATTAAGCTTTATTCTGAAAAATGCAAGGACTTCAAATCGATTTAGAGCCCCTTTTGATCCTTCCGACGTATACTGCCTCCCGCTCCTTTTTGCCCCGTACGAGAGCACGCGCGAGCGCGCAACTTTATGAACGCCGAAGCAGAGGGGGGAGAAAAAGGAATTCTTTATACCGTCCTATTGTTTGAAATTTCGTATTGCACATGTTCTTTGTGCATTTGCTAAAGAAACTGCGGCTCGTAAAGATGTCAAGTTTTTCGGGTAAATTTCAGTGCGCCCGGGCCCGTCGACTGGCGACATTAGCATAGAAATGCAGGATAGTACGAAGTTAATCGAGAGACGGAAAGAAATTTTTAATTGCACGCGGGGATATATTATTTTTTCCTTACGTAATACATCGTAGCCTGCTCCAGATACAGTCGCAACGAAAGCAGAAGCCGAGGAAAAATAAAAAAAAAAAGAAAGAAAGCCTCGAATAATCCTCCGCAAGCCTGACTCAGCGCATATCCAGCGGCTCTCGAGATTCACTCGACCCACAAGCAGAAAACTGTGACCTAGCCTCCCTCTCGCTAGCAATCTCAATGCAATACATCGCAGAGGGGGCAGGGGAGAAGGGGGGTAAAAATACTTGAAGCTCCGTCGAAAAAATCCCCGGGCGATCGCGTGGTTCTGGATGAAGGGACGTCGAGTGGCCCCGGCCGAATCTGCCGGAGCACGCCTCGTTACTCTTCATCTGCCGCAGCCGCGGAGAGTGAGCTTCGGAGAGAGAGCGGGCTTTAACGGCGCGATGATGGTGAAATATCGCGCGAGATGAACGAGCTACGACTTCCCGAAGAACAAAAAAAAAGGCAAACAAACAAAAAAAGGAACGAGAAAGAGGCCCCCACCACGGATGAGCGGCTGGGACTTGACAAACGATTACCGGCGAAAAGTCTAAGAAAACACGAGCTGAGCTAAATCATAGGGCCGCGGGGCCATTAACTCCCGCGCGACCGTATATAAACTTGACGACGCACGCAAGTGCCCCCCAACCACCCGCCTTCTGTTTATGCTGCTCGGTATATACGCCGGCCGCTACGGCTCTTTCGCCCGTTAATTCACTCGACTTGCATGCGTGGAGAAATGACCGGAGCCCATAACACACGCGGAGCGCACTACTTGACGTATACTTTATTAATTTGAGGAAAAACCGTGTGATTACGTGCAAAATATATATGTCTTTTACTTTCATTGGCCTCTGACTGTGTTTGATAAGGGTGGAACGAAAGACTAGATTGATCGATCGCGAGAAATTGGATGAATACAGTTTTATTTGGATGATTCGGATAAATACATAGTAAAGCATCGAGAGAAATGGCGTTAAATAAGCGGTCGAGATAAGCGAGTGCATTAACATTTTATTACTTTTATCTGCAGTTAATAAAATCCTGTAATGAAACTCTCTTGAGCTGAGGCGCGATAAAAAAATGAAGAAAAAAAAGAAGAAGAAGGGGGAGGAGAAAGAGAAAAAACTAATTAATTTTTAATTGCCTCGTTCGAAACAATCATTCCCGCAAAGATCGTTTATTACGGAATAAAATTCTTAATTACGCAATTTTGCCGGCTCGATTCCCATCTCTCAAAGTGTCACTTTATTTACACGCGAGCACGCGTATAACAGCGTCCGTTAACGCGACGAGAGAGAGAGAGAGAGAGAGAGAGAGAGAGAGAGAGAGAGAGAGAGAGAGAGAGAGAGAGAGAGAGAGAGAGAGAGAGACGGCGACCGGCTGGAAAAAAGGACGAAGCGCACGCGCATTAAGCCCGAGCAATAAACCATAAATTACCGTTTTCTGTTCGCACTTTGTTGAAATTAATAGGAGAACGGAGACGGAGAGATGTGAGCGTCGAGGAGCCAAGAGAGATATAGAAGCCGGACGATTGCGTAGGTTCACGTTTCAAATGAGCGCGAAAGTTTTCGCACTCCCCGAGAAAGCCTCTCTGCAGCCCGGCCCTTGGATTATTAGTTTGTAATTGCGGATTTAAGCGCTCGGTTTAATGTAAACAGGATATTTCGAGTTTGTTCGTGCGAGTTTAGGCGGATACGAAAGAATAATACGTTCGGGTTGAAATTTGAATAATCTTTCTTAATATCTCTATTATGGAAATTTTGGCAAAAATTCGTATTATTCTACGGTCGCCTGAAAAAACACGAGAAACTGCGATCGCAAAATATTTGCCTCGACGGAAAAGTACAAGGGCGAGTTTGGCGAACGAGCTTAGTCTTCTTGGCCCGGCAGTCAAAGTAAAAGAGTTGACAGTCGAAGCAAGATCACTGCAAGCGCATGAAAAGAGAGAGAGAGAGAGAGAGGGAAACAGAGAGAGAGAAGGAGAGTCGCGATTATTCCCGGAGGGCCGTGTGCTCCGCGACTGATTTCATTCGTCGTTGGGGGAGTCTGGCAATATCCACGGGGGACTCGAGCTCCTCTGACGCACAGCAGAGAGAGGGCAGAGTTTCCGACCTACTTTCAAGCGTGTGCACACGCCATGGAAAAATGTTGGGGCCCGGCTATAAAGCCGAGCTCTTCTTTACCTTTCTTCTTTTCCGGCTCGGCGACGCATGGCCTGAAAATGAGTTTTCCCGCGCGTGAAAAAATTCATCACTCGCGGCAATATTCTTTTCCTCCTTTTTTCCCCCTCGCCGCAAGAACTGGGTCGTCGTCCCCCTCCGGACAAACTTGAGATGAGATTAGCGCGCCCGTTGAAATTAAAAAAGTAGCGCGGGACGAGTCGATTAGACTGATAAATTTTGGGCTCGGAGAGTTTGCACACTCTCACCGGGTCTCTTGGGCTTTCTCACCTTAAAGCCGGATGCTTCGAAACGAGTTAGCTTGGCCTGACCCTCCCCGCGATCGATCCGCCTCGGCTATGTGCAGAGCCGTGTGTATGTGTGCTGTTGGAAGGACGTGAGGCCGCGCGATTTTCGTCCTTTTCCTCGGCTCCCCTTTTCACGCGCGCTTTCATTCTTAATCGACCGTTCGAGTGCTTTTTCAACTTTGATTCTTTGCTCTTTGGTCCCGGCTTGTGTGCCCGCTAAATTCCGCAATAAATAAATCGCTTCTAAACACCATCTAGATTTTCGATAACTATCAATCTACCAATGTTAATTGTACATAGCGACTTATGGTGTGGGTGACAAAAATAAAATAAGCAGTTGTCAGCTTGATGAATCAGGGTTGAACGGCTGCAAGGCCCAAGGGATGACGACGAAAGCGATGTCCCGCTCGTTTTTCCGCTCGGTCGCGCCTATAGTTCGGCTCTAGGTTTATATAGAAGCTCGAGGCGATGGAGCGATAATCGAGAGACTCTCCCACTCTCTCTCTCTCTCTCTCCCATACTTTGCAGCAGCGAGTCACGCGAGGGCTGCCGACGCACGCGAGACGTGGGCTCGATGGCGCGAGCTTCCACGCGCAAGGTGCACCGAGAAGGTTGGGGGGAGGGAGAAGAGCGCCGGTATTTACTACTCGTAGCTCTGCGAGCGCGCGTCTGCCGCTGAAAAATGCCCGGCAGACTCTGAGTTAGAGGCGAGTTTGCGCGCGCAGCTTGTAATTATATCGCGATACGCCGGAGGGGGAGAGCCCCCGGAGTTAATGGTACGTTGCCGAGGAATTTAAGGAATAGTAAAGCACGTCCCCAACACCTCGTCCCTCTCTCCCTTCTCCTCTATCTCTCCCTATCCTCGTGCTGCGGAGGTAATGAAAAAGTTGCGCTTACTCGCTATTAAGCCGTCGCGCTTGCTTGATGAAGCGTCGTAATCAAGTCTTTAGCTTGAAGTGTGATGAGTTTATGGAATTTTTATGAGAGACCATTGTTTAAATTGACTTGTTAATTCATTTTTTTCGTGTGCATAGTACACACCTCAAATCCTTAATTATCAACGCTTACACGGACTAGTTCATTCTTTTTTTTTTTATTATTCTCTTATATCGAGCTTTTTATTGCAATCGTTCGCGAACGTATATCAGGACTGAAATTTATACCGGTTAAGCATCTCGTGCGGAATGAACGTCGGAAGGTTGGAAAATATTAAAATGGCCCATGGAATGCCCTAAATTAAATTTCCTGCCCTTTGTCTCTCGTTCTCGAATGGCCCCTGAGCCCTCAGTTTCTACGCATTTGCATACTGACTTTAACACTGCACACCTTCTTTTTTTTCCCTCGTATATTTAATTGGCTGGAAAATTATTCGAGACATCGGAAGTGACTTGGAAAATCTTTTCTGTTTGACTGAAATAATTACAAGGGTGGAATTTAGATAAGAATATCACAAACGATAGGATCAAATTTTTCGCCAGCCCAGTGCCGTGTGTGCAAAATAAAAGGAAAAATAGCGAAGGGGCGAAGAAAAAAACGTTGGGGAAAAATAGAAAACGGCATCTTAGATAAACAGATCTCTCGAGATAGAGCGGAAAATACGAGATGTCCGAGGGGCGAGTAGGCTTACGCGGACTTTTCATTCGTCGTTTCCTGGCACAGCGCCTAAGGGGCTACACGGGCGCGGATATCTCTTTGCCCGCGCAGCCTCGCTCGTTACGGATTCCAACCGAAGCATTGCATTACTCGCCGGCCTTGGCAGCGTGAGGGCCGATGTCGTGAACGAGAGGAAAGAGGGCTGAAATAGCGCCGAGGAGAAGAGTCTAAGGGAGTCATCGGCATCGTGGCCTCCTCTCGACAATGCCGGAATCCTTTGATCCCAAGAAGACGGTGTCTGCCAAAAAGCCTCAAACTCCATCCCGTTGCAATAAGCAATACGAACAATATGTGTGTCGCAAGAAACGTTTAATAATTAGATTTTACTTAATTAGTTTCTCTTAGAAGAAAAGTTGGACGTGGACTTAGAAAAAGAACAACATTTTTCAAGCAAACGATGAATCTCCTTCTTTTACTCCCATTTCGTATCCGGAAGATACTAAAGCATCGAGGAAAACGCACGAGAGCCCATTCCGAGTAGAGGGGTCGGTATCGCTCGCGTTGCCTTTTTTCTTCCAGCGAACACTTACCTCGTGAATAGCAGGCAAAGGAAGTGCGGGCGGGAAAACAAATGCAAAATAGCCGCGCCCGAGCGTACGCGCAGTTAAGAGGTTGCTCTTCGTATCCCCAGTGAAACGTCTGAGGGCGATCGGACTGTGGAGAGAAGGGGAGCTCCCTCGAGACGCATGGTTGCCGGTTCAATTGAGCGCGTGGAGAGAGAGAAAGAGATCTCGCGCTGCGCGATTGCTGGACATGCAGACGCGGGCGCTCGGAATGAGTCGTAAAAGGATCGTAAAGCCGCGCGGTTTATGCGCCGTTGCCTAGACGCGGATGATAAGTATCGGGACGAGCTGCGGAGAGTTGTCTGGAATTGGAGGGCGGATGGGCAGAGGAGGAAGAGGCTGCGGCTAAGTGCAGGGAGGAGCGATTTTGACGAATGACGACTTGATGACGATAGCCGGTTTGCGAGAACGATGCTTTATTTTTGAAAGAGTTAGCTGGATAGAACGTTTGGTTATTGTTGGCGATGGTAATAGGATGAATTTTTAATGTTAGAGAAGACGTGGTACATTTTTTTTCAAAATTTTAATAAATTAACGTTGCAATAAAGGGATAAGAATTGTGCGGGCGTGGTGAAAAATTAATGTAATCCTATCAAGAAAGTATGGCAAGAGGAGACGCATAGAGAAATTGATCAAAGGTAGAGGCGTAAAACGACTTCTCTCTCTCTCTCTCTCTCTCTCTCTCTCGCAGATGCAGACTTATCTCGTAGCATCCTCTCATCCTCCTAGCCTACAGAGCGAGGATGAGAGAGAAAGAGAAGGAGGGTAGAGGTGCGGACTGAATCGAAGTCCTATAATTAAAATTTATCGAGCAGCCAAGGCCTACTCCCCCCACCCTCTGCTCTCGGCCTTTGCGCATTAGTCTCGACTATCAATTACACTTAATTCGGTTTCCCGTCTCCGTCGCTCTTTTCTCTCTGCAGCCACAGGCAAGAGAGAGGAGAAGGAGACGAGAGAAAAAGAGAGAGAAACCCCGGATTACGGAGGGATCTTGAGATGGGGGTGAGGAAGAATCGCGCGCGCGCTTCTGGAAAAGAAGGAAGGCGGAGTCTGGAACTGCGCGATAAAGTGGACGCTGCAACAGGCAGAGACTACACTTCCTACACACAGACCACCTCTCGCCGACCCGCCTCGTAATTTAAAGTACTCCCGTGCAGGGAGTAGTGCAGGCTCTCTCCCTCTCGACCGAGCGACCTGCAGACTTCAGACTCTATACCTATACGGTGTGACATCAAACGCTGATTATCAGGAGATTCCCTGGAGACTTTTTCTTTCTTTCCTTTTTTTTCATTTTGAACTAATCTTTACACTTACTTCTTTGTTTGCTGAATATCTTTTTAAAAACTTAAATTTCACTGCTACTAGCAAGAATAAGTTTTTTTTCCATTTATTTTTTTGTAGTTAATTTTTAACAAAAATAAATATTCTACTGATAATAAACGTTTGGTTATTGAGGATTTTGTAATTCCCAGTTGGGAAACAACTGTACTCTCAACCTTTATATTTCCTGCGATCTTCATAACTTTTTGTATGAAATGTATAAAGAGCCACTTAGAGGACTTTAATAGCGCGTAATGCCCTGGAAGTAATAATTTGCGTGCATAAAAAACTTTAGGGTATGTGACATCTTTCAAAAAAAAAAAGGAGGACAAGCAAAAAGTGACACAAAAAAAATTCAATGCAGCTATGTTCTCGTCCACGCTGAGAATAAAAGTGACATATGTCCCGCTGTGTCCTTTTCTTTTCCATTAACCACGAAAATTGAAAAAATTATATTCTTCCTCAAATTGTCGGGCTCGCTAGTATAGACGTAGTTAACATTACATACGTTTCTTAGCGTAATTTAAATTAATTAAAAAAACATCAAGTAACTTTTTATTGTGGAATTACAAAATAACCAAAAACGTTAATGTTATCCACAAACTAACGTTGACAATATATAAACATCCAATTAAGATCTTCTCCAACTCGATCGTATACCACGAGCTTAAAGATTCAAACGACAAAAAACGAAGTCAAAGAGATGGAAAAGAAAAAGGATCGAAAGAACAAAAGGGAGCTAAGGCGACATATGTCGGGCAGTTTCCGCTTTTCTCACTTCCCCATCCGGCCGATAAATTTCTCTCTCTCTCTCTCGCGTGGTAGCGTCCGCTTATTAGCATTGACGGCGAGCATCATCCCCCGAGCGGACAAAAAGCGCGAGATCCTTTGTAGCGGACCACCACGACGGACTGGCGACAAATGCACCAAGCGCAGAGACGCGTCAGCCTGGTCTCGTCGTGCGGCCGGATGTCACGTAGCATGTCGCGCGCGGCGAATGTCTCGCCTCTCTGGAGTAGTATACCTGCACGCGCGGTGCTCGTCCCTTGCCTTTTCCACTGCATATTTCGATTGTTCTCTGTGGTCTCTCCCACCCTCCGCCACTTTGTACGATGTTTTCGACCGCTTGAAAGTGTGTGTACTCTTCATGATTCTTGATAAGCCAATGTCCGTTAACGTATTCAAAGGGAAAACCTCTTATTTTTTTTTAATCAATCCGGATCAAATTGCGGACCTGTGATGATATTCCTAGAAAACAACTGTCTATTATTGTGATCGAGTGGAAACTAACGCGAGTCAAGCCAATGGAAATGTATTTGAAGAAGAGCCAGGCTGATTTACGAGCATCCTATGCTCGTTTAATGCAATTACGCATTTCTTAAGCATTCACTCGGCGTCCATAGCCACGGCTCAGCCAGCTGTCCTTTTTTTACGTTTGACTAGTTAGCCGTGCTTTGTTTCCAATTTACCGCGAACCGATCGCGCGACTGACATTCAAATCATTGCTCCGCTCGGCGCATGTTAATGCCCTGGAAGTGGCTTTAAAACAAATCTGTTTATCGCTGCGGATGGCTTACAACGATGCCCCCTACCTCCCGTGAAAGGCGCACGTCGGAGTGCGCGGTTAATGCGCCCGCACGCGTACCACCCGGGATTTATAGAGCCTGCCGAATCTGCTTGGTATGCTAGCGCCTTTTTCCCTCCCCCGCGCGTCCGCAATAAAAGTTTATTAACCGATGCCTAACGGGATTCTTCAGTTTTGAGCATTGTTCGAGAGAAATAATAGAAAGTTCCCTTTTGAAAAAAAAAGGATTCGAACTCCTTTCCTACCCTCTCTCTTTCACTCTATTGTTTGGACAGAGTTTTGGGGATGAATAGAATAGATCGAGCTGAATAGATGTCTTCTTTTTACAAATTAACCAGTTGCTTTATCGCGGGATGATGCACACACCGGAACTACCGCGCTGCATAATCGACTACAGATTTCCTCAAAAGCCTTCTTCAAATAGTCGACGCGGTAAGCACTTGATGTCATGCGCTATTGTTTAATAATTACTCCAACTAAACCAGACAGTTTTCTTTTTTTTCCACAAAGTTTACTTATATTTTCGAATGAAAAACGAAGAGACGGCAGAGAAAAGTTATGTATCTCGAAAGCATCAATGTCATCAAGTCGCGGACTGAACAAACATTTATCACAGCAACGGGACGAGGAGGGCAAACACGAGGAACGCCCGAGTCACAAAGCATATTGACAAAAGCAGCCGACAAAAGATTAATTTTTCCCCGCTGCTGCTGCTGAAGCCGTCTCTGCTCTGGGCATCTCGAAATATCTAAACGGATTCACTCCTCGACGTGAATTATCAGTATTTGCGGAGGCCGTCGGCCCTCGGCTCTGGTGTGCATCCAAACACAGACGCAGGCGTATTCTTACACTAGCCACAGCCTCACGAGAATATAAAGTCCGGAATCGGATGCACGAGCGGACAACGTGTTTGGCTACCGTACCTCCCCACCGCGGCATATATTTATCCACGAATAATGCATATTAATGCAGTCACCTTACGGTGGTCCGATCGTGTGTGTTTGTGAGTGTGTGTCTGTATGTGTGCATGCGAGCGCGCGAAGGTTCCCTCTTCAGGAATAAAATGCTCATGCCTTCTTTATTCGCTTTGTGCCCTTCCTCCTCTCTCTGTATGCGCTTCTACTCTCCTTTTTTTCTGTTCCACTCGTTCCCCCATTCCCCCCCCCCCCAGCTCGTTTCTTACTCCCACTGAACAAACATCTTCTTCGCCCCGAGTATAGAGTCTCGTATCGAGTTAAAGCCCTGCAACATTATGCTAATGCATAGTCATTGTTACGGGGCGCATGAAGCATTTCATATTTCCTTTTTATGAGCTCAACTCGATGCAGAGCTGAATTTTTGTTTACTTCTTGTTTTTCGCTTTACTTTAGATTCGTTGCTTTATTTTTTTTGTTTCTTGTTTATAAGTCCTGGAGTCACTTTCTTTACTGACCGTTTAGTGTGGAACGAATGTAGAATAAGTTTCAACAATTCGATTTTTTAAAAAAAAATTCGAAAAGTTCAGTTCAAAATTGTGACTACGGTGTTTATGATCATCAAATTAAATAAAGCTGAAGTTGATATCTGTATTACCAGGTCTCGTTTTACTCAAAATGTTAAATTAAATTAATCCTCGCTAAGCACATAATTATTTATGAAGTTGAAGCTCCAAAGACCAAGATACGGGCGAGCAACAACTTCAAACAAGACGGTAGATAGTTACGCTAAAAAAATATTAGTCAAACTCATCAAGTATCTCTCACGCGCAGGGCCTTTCACGTGATAATCACGCATAATAGCGCAATCACGAGATAGGCATGCATCTCGCTAAGGACTAAGCTACAGCCAAGGATGTTCGCTCGAAGGCCTCTAAATAAACAACGACGATCGAGCAACAAAACGTCGCAAACTCGATTATCGCGCCTCAGTTTCTGGGCGCGTAATCTCCTGTAATCCATAGCGGCACCGAGCGCGCAGCAGCGCAAACAATTTGAATTTGCCGCCTTGCTACTAAGAACACGGGCTAACGCGTCGCGTTTAAAAAATGCAGTTGATATGTGTGGGACGGACAGCTGCAGCAGCAGCAGCCGGGCGCAGTTGTTTTGCGCGCCTGAGGCCAACGAGCCTCGGCCGCATGGGGCTTGCTACCGGTTTTCCCTGCGCTACCGAAGCTGCTGTCTTGCTACCGCTGTCGCTTCGTGTATGACCGCCTCCGGTCATGCTAACGCAGTGGCTTGCAATTGTGAGGAGACGCTTTGCCATGTAACACCTTGCTTGTTGCTTGTTTTTTTTGTTTTTTTTTTTTTAAAGAAAAAAAAATATTCGGGATTTCAAAGAAATAAAACAATGAAAATTGTTCCAAATTTAGAGGTTCTTAATTCAAAAGTAAATGCCTATTAGAGAATCTCGGGAAAAAAATCTGTGACTACGAGAATACGAGAGAGCATCTGCGGGCATCAAGAGAGAAGAGATGCTCTCTGCTGAATTTATCTGACCGACGTTGACTTACGTACTTACACGCCCGGGACTCCAGTGCCACTTTTTTCCCTGAAGCGGTCGTGCTCTCGGCATATATTTTGCTTTGTAATTAGAATTTTTTCTCCCGACCGATGCCCGCGTGTGTGTGCGTTCCAACGCGCATGCACACACATACGGAAGCGCTGCCCCCGCGCGCGCTGTGACCGGCCACACCGGTTCTCTCTCTCTCTCTCCCGTCCCGTTTTCTCCTCCTCGGCTCTCCTCTTTTGGTGCAGCCTCTGCTCGTCTCTCGGGCATGGCCTTTTCCACCTCCTTCCCTCTCTTATTTTCCCTTTCCTTTCCTTCGTTTTTCCAAGGAAAGCCCGTCTCTTGTCTTTTTTATCAGCCTGGACGCGAGTATTTTTCTCCTAGTGGCTCTCTCGCTATAGCTGGCTTCCTCTTCCTCCGGCCCTCGCTCCCCCCTCTCACCCCCCCCCCATTTGCTCGTTTCGCTCGCGGCGAATTAGCTTCTGCTGAATTCCCACAGGACAGTTCTGCCGCTGCTGCTGCTGCTGCCGGTGCGCCACAGCGTCCACGAGATAGCGCGCGCTAGCTCTACGAGCGGCTGTATCTGCGTCGAGAGTCTACCCCCCCCCCCATCGCAAGTCGCCCTTCGTTGCTACTTCTACTGATACTGTATCTTTCGTATTAAAAATGTGGAAGCGAGTCGCACAGCGCGTTGGAGTACATTTTCGAAGCTAAAATACGCTTGACGTTCTTTTTTTAATAGGGGGGGGGGGGGCTTCGGTATATACGTTAAAGATAAAAATGTGCTGGGAAATAAAAATTCATTTTAACCGCTTCTATTTAAATATTTGAGCGAATAAACCCGTTTCTTTTCTTTTCTTTTTTCATTTCAAGAATATAGCGATGAATGATAAGTATTAGGTAACACCGAGGCTTTCTTTTGTTCTTCGGAAAACATTTTAATAATTTTATACGCAATATCTTTATTAAGTTTTACTTCGGAGCTCTTTGTAACAAAACAGAATATCAAGAGACCCGACCCTCTCAAGTCTGTTGTCCAACTCGTTGTAACATTATTGTCAAGCCCCATGCCTCTGTAACCCAACAAAACACAATAGCCTCTCGAAATCGCTCAATTACGCGAGGGCCCTACTTTTAGCGAGCGTCTTCGTGAACACAAAGATAATCCGGTGTCCAAGGGAAGGACTTTAGAGCAGCAACTTCCTATGTAGCACAAGGGGGCGCGGCACCTTCGGCAAAGTGCGAAAGGGCAGGGGGGAGGAAAAGGAGCTGCCGTAGCCTCTCGCAGGCGCACGAAGACGGAAGATCGCGCGAGAGACACGTGACATCCGGCGCCCTGGGAAAGGACCCCACCTTCGTTAAGGCGCGCGCGTGCCCACCCGCGCCAACACCCACGTGTTCCGGACACAATGCTCATACCGCGTGGTAATAAAAGCCTCTTTTAGGGAGGTGGAGGGTCAGAGACGCGCTCGTCGATAGTCGCGTTGTAATGGCCCCTGCTTCGTATGGACAGTCGCGGATATATGCGTTAAGTGGCGGTCCTTTTTTGGGGGGAGAAGTGAGCGCTGCTCCGAGAGAGGGAGAGCGCGCCCGTTGAATTTTAAAAGTGCCGGCGGGATTTGTGGGAGCGAGCCAAAGACGGATGGCTATGGAGAGGCTTGGTAGACGCGATGGACATTTTAAATTGGGATTCCACGATTTATTAACGCATCGACGGTTTAACGCTAATATGGATTTTTTGTTACTATTTGAGTTTGTATACTGGTATGAGAAAAATAGTTTTACGTACAGGCTAAAAGTAATAGGAAAGCACATGTTCCAACACATGACATAATCGTCAAAAAATTACTTTACGAATTATCTTAAAGTTAAAAGTCAGTCTAAGAGCCCATTAGATATCTGTGGTTACAAGATAAAAACCGAACAAGTGCTCGTTTACGATAGATCATTATTGCGTTGTTTACGACTCTTAAAAATAATTTTCCCATACTTGACTTCCTTAAGAGCCAGGCCGGTCATAAAAAACGAAATTCGGCTGCGGTGGCATTGGTCGAAATGAACAGACGCAGAAAGAGAGTGTAGTCGAAAGGGAAAGTGCATAATTTACGAGCAGTGATAAGGAGCCAGCCGGGGCTACACTTTATCTCTTTTGGAGTTCGCGATAACTCTTTACCCCTCTCTTCTTAGCGGCGCCGATTGAATTAAAAATGTCGGGGCCTCCCTGAGATACTGGGGGGGGGGGGGAGATCCCTTGATTTCTAACTTTTATTCCGATGCGTCTCTATTCTCCCGATAACTTAATACGTGTAATATTTTTGTCGATGATCGATATTACCATTACATTAGAAACATGTAATAATGTAATCTTACCTTAATTTCGGATGCATTTATGTTTAAAGTAATTACAACGGTGCTTTAAGAACGGTTTGTCTGTTTACTCACCTGGAACACAACATAAAATACAAATTATTACAAGAGCTGGCGTAGCACAGTGGTAAAGTGCTTGCCTCTGAACTACGTCGGCTCGAGGGGTCGTGGGTTCGATCCCCGGTGACGGAAAAATTTTTC
>JAPYYQ010000247.1:0-10029 GCA_030522585.1 Anagyrus pseudococci
TCTTCGTACTTAAAAACCTTCAAAACGTCGAGAAAACGCAAAATTACGGAATCGAAAATTTTCACCGTTACAAAGCTTTCTCTTTGAGAAAGCAAAAGTGTGGCTGAATGAAGAAAAAGAGCCCGAAGATAAAATCAACAAGCTCCGAGAAACAACGATGCGAATAGATGCAGAGGGAGGGCGAGAGAAGAGGCCGAGGTTCGAGGAAGATTACCGATACAGCCGTGACGACACTGGCCCATTCAGGGGCAGGTTTCCTTTCTTTTGGCAGTTTCACATAGACCTGCTGCAGAAGACGAGCTGAATGGGAAAAATTTTCGGATGCTTGCGCGCAGGTCCACCAGAGCCTGCCTGCGGGCCCGTTGTTGAATAGCGTAAGGTGCAATCATTGTCGCCAAAGGTATGAATGAACCGAGAGCGACAGAAAGAGAGAGGCTGAGCGAACAAGTGTATACTGGGTGAACTGCTGCGTGAGTGGAATGCCCGGAATCCGGCCTGATTTATAATCTGTTTCTCAAGAGTCTCACTCTCGGAGTCTATATCCAGAGCAGTGGCTATGGCTGAAGGGGACAAATCCAAACAGTCATTAAGATCATTACTCAAAATCAACGAGTAAGGTAAGTGTCACGTGAAATTTTATTGTATATTCTACCATGCCAATGACATGCTTTAATGATAAATTTGATCATATTGTACTATTAATTTTCTAAAACACCCTTGTTAATGTATTTTATTTACATCGGTATAAAAGAAATATTCAAACGAAGACAACAAGTATAGAGTACTAGGTCGAAAAATCTTAGTTTACGAAGTATATAAAATTTCACGTTACGAGAGAGTGAGAGCGGTGTAAGGTCGAAGGTAAAGGAAGGCGTATTTATGTGTAGCCGGCAGAATACGTCCCGAAGATTACAGAAGATCGGAATGCAGCTTCTCTGGAGTACGTATTGTAATCAGGACAATGCCATTATAAAGGTCGCTTGTCGCTGGCAGAACAGGCCCCGGGGGTTTCGTTACTCCGGCCCGAATAAGACCATTATTTGCTTCTTGCGCCTGCGGGGCCTTCACCGACGAAACTGGAGGAAGAGAGAGAAGGAATCGCTATACTTTAAGTCGGATTACCTTATGGAGTTTCTCAAGTGCCCGCTGTCTCGGCGTGAATGTGAAACCTCGGCGAGAGACGTTGCGCCTAAACGCTTTCTTTTCACCAGCCGAAGAGTCTCGGACTGACGCTTTTTTCACGATATTGCCCGCGACAATGAGTATTTTTTTCGGACGCCACTTTCTAGCTTGTATTTTGTATATTGTGCTCTACGTGGAATCAAATGAATCATTCCCCAGTTCTATTGATTGATTATCGCCAGAAACAATAGATTTCGGTTTTATTCAATTTCATTACGTTATTTGATGGAATAGAAAATAAATTGATAATCAATTTCACCACACCTTTAAAAAAGCGAAGGAAAAATGAAGAGAAAGCGATTGAAAAATCTGATCCACGGCGTGTCATCTACGCCGATGAAGAAAGTATAGCGGGGCCTGACAGTCTAAAGAGCTACTTTTATAAAGAAAAAAATATCGAGGCAGTGGGTGTTGCGCGCGAGTGTACAGAGGCATGAATGAAGTCGTCCACCGGCGGCGATGAATCGGGCAGGTATACCCCCTTAAAGGAGCGGCCCCGGGAGTGAAGAAAAGTAGAAGTGGCGCACAAAAGGCGATGATCCCCGTGCGTGCGAGAGACTCGGCCTTCCTTACAGGCATAGCTGAATGGAACGCCGAGTTCCCGACGTTGTTTTCGTGTCTGCGCATCCGAGCGCGTCGGCTAAATCGCTGCCGCATAAAGTCCTTTATAAGGGTGGGTGGGGACTTATAAAGTGACCTTTTACGAGACCTCGGCTGAATGACTGTCACACGAACTGACGTCGTCCGATCGAATTTTCCAAATTTCCTTGTCTTTCTCCCTTCTTACGCGTTCCGCGTGTGAACTCGTGATGTGGCCTCTCTCGGAGGGTTTTTTTTTTTTTTTGTTTCTTTTTTTCTGACGCTTTGTGTCCTCGAGTTACCGCCGTGAAAAGATAAATCTTGTTTTCTCTCGCGGCATTAAAAATCGTTTAAATACACTTCATGCTGTATTTACTACAACAGTCGACGCGTTTAAAGGTCAATGAACGATAAATGCATTAAAAATACAAAGTAGAGGTATGGCCCACCCTTTAGAGCTCGAGAAATACACTTTTTCACATTGATGTTTTGATTTTTTTTACGGCCTCGCACTATCGTATATAACTCAATTCATTAGTTAGACTTTCGTTACAGTTACGAGTCTCCCTCATCTTTTTAGATCGGAAAAAGGTGATTTTAACGTCTCTCTCTCTCTCTCTAGAATTTATCAGCCTACAGTACAAATAAAAAAATCTCCAAGAAATAAAAAACGATCGCATCCGATCGAATTGTAAACCTCATATTTCACGCGACTTAATGAAAACCCAAGGTACAAAATTTTCGCTATCATTGCAGCCCCGAGACTTACGATAAGGCTTTAATTTTGAAAATTACGAGGCTCATAAACAATCGATAAATCAAAGCGCGAGCGAGGAGAGGGTTTTTGCCGCGTACGCGGAGCCAAAGGGCCCGGCGCACGCGGCAAATCTACATGTGAAAAAAGTGTCGAGCGCGCTATAATAATTTTGTCGGTGCTCTCCCTTGAATCCCCGGCGCTGAAAACGGGTATAAACGCGCGCGGCCAAGAAAGAGAGAGAGAGAAAAAAGCGCCAAGCCGCGATAAATAAGAGCGCGCGAGCGCTGGCCCGATGCGGCTCACGCACGTTATTAGATTTATGGAAAAAGCTACCGAATTACATAAACAAGCCAGCGCCAGCCATTAACATTTTAAGCAGCTTGTTACTTCCCCTCTGTCCCCCTTGCCCCTTCCCCCGCAACTGGAGGACTTATAACTGTGCTTCATTAGGCGGCGCGATATTCTGCAAACGGAAGAAGCTCGCTCGCTCGCGCACAAGAGTGAGAGAGAGAGAGAGGCTCGGCTCTAATGACGTTAATCAGTCAATCGATGTGACAGGATCGGTCCTTCCCTATCCTCTACTCTCTCCCACGTATCCCCCCCTGTGCTGCTACTCCCCCTCGTAACCTGCTGGCCTTCTCTATATGAGCCGGCTAACGGACTACACCTCGGCCACTGACGCTTTTATCGGTGGCTGACTCTCTGCGTCAAGTGCTCTCTCTCCGAGAAGAGACAATGCCGTTGCGACGTTATTTATGACTTGTCGGATTGATGCTTATTGCTCGTTACTCCTCCCCCCCCCTCCCGCTAAACTATAGACCCTATATCCTTTTTTTATATTATACGCCCAGCGCATTTCTCTCTTAGTTGCTTCATAGATCGATTAATTAACAATCTTTTTTATTCCTATACCTAACCGTGCACCTTGCGATTTATATTTATCATATCAGTTATCTCGGCTATTTTTTCAAAACCAACCTGCTGCCTGGGTATCCATATTTTCATCGTTATTTTTTCAACGTGAATTACAATTCTTTAATTGCGCTATACGATTTTAAAAAAAACCCTAAATCTTCCGAGTCGCGTTGATATCCATCGGCACTGGCTCTTCCAAGAAGTAGTTAAATATAAAAGAAGTGTCGCGGGCGCCCAACGAGCGATCAATTAAAAATGAAAAAAGCCCGCGCTCTTTCGCGCGAGCAGGGGGAGACGATTTTTGCCGGGACATTGTTTAACGAGTCATGTTTATTCGGAGTATAGTTTCGCATGCAGGGAAGCAAGTAGAGGGGGGATTTACTCGATCGACCAATTATCCGCCAGTTATTTGATTTATCGGCTCTCTTGTTTCGAGGGCTCGGTATATACAAGAAAGGCATACACAGCGGCTTTCGAGTTGTATCCCTCTTTCTCTTCTTTCCGTGCGAGAGTGCCTTGGCCGCTCTCCTCGTAAAATCCTAACGGCTCCTTGTCGGGAAAACAATGATGATAAAACAAAACAGCGCCGGCAGCAGCGCCGGCGCTGTTTCGGCGGGACACACAACTTCGCCGGAATGACGGACGATATTTGCAATAAAGCCATTACGTAAGCGCGTGTACGCGTCTAACGCGCTACCGGAGAACTATTTATCCGTTGGATATTTTGACTTTATTGAAAAAGTTGAACTCAGAAATATGGAGTTGATATAAGCAACCGGGCATCTGATTGAATTCCGCAGAAAACCACAGAGCTTCATAGTTAGAGTAAGAGAGATTCAGTAGTGGTAGTAAACGGTCGTAGGAGAACCAGGGCCCCACCTCTACAGGACGAAGCGCGTTTATAACGGCGCAACAACGGTGTCGGTCCAGCGGAGCATAATGACACCTGATCCCGACGTATAGCACGACTGTGTGTGTGTGTGTCCCGGCGAACGCGTGACCCGGAAACCGAGAGCTGCCAGGCCTTAGCTCTGCTCTCTCGCGTCCATTTTCACCAGGCTCAAAGTCACTCGGAGAAAACAAAACGAGAAAGGGGGAGGGAAGTAGCTGAAGAGTTGCGAGATATCTAGATGAGGCGCTACCCTCGACACCCTTGCGCGACCTGGGGACCAAGACTCCCTCCGCCGTTGTTCTTTCCCGAGAGTAGACACTGTCGCGGTAACGAGAGACGAAAAAAAGGTTGAGAGAGAGAGTTGGTAGAGTAGCAAGAGAAGGAGGAGAAAGGGGCGACGGTTCGCTGGTCGGCAGTGACGGCGTCGAGGTCAACTGGCTTTGGGGCATCGTGTGGATCGTGCAAAGCCGCGGATCATTCTACCCGGAAATAGTTTCCATCGACTTGGCTGGCTTGGCTTCGCCGATCCTCGGGGCGACTCTCTTTCGCCTCCCCCCTCCACCCTGGCCGGCTCTCCTCCTCGGCCATGCCTAACTATACACTCGCGCTCGTTTTCCGTTACCGTTTCACCGATCGCCTTTTTCTCTCTCTCTCTTTCTCTTCTCCAGCCAAGTAAAAGAGAAAGAAAGAGAGAGAGAACACTCGAGAGCTTCTAGCCGGAGCGTTTCGCGGACACGTCCAATGAAAAATGTTGATTCCTGCTCGCCGGCATATCAAGCTATTTTCTACACTCTCTCGACTTCCCTTCGGCTTTCAATCTTTTTTTCCTTCTCCCCGCGTCCCAACAAGAGGGAGCGAGGCGCAGCCACAGCGCGGCTCATTAATATGTTATTTATGTAAGCCTACCACCAGCCATATTTCGCTGCTGCCTAGATCTCGGTACGTAAATAGGAAAAAACCACCTCGCCATTTTTCATCCAATTAACGGCGCATTAGCTCGCGCGTTCCAAGCGCCCGTGTGATTTCGTTCTCGTCGCTACGGCTCGATACGATCGGATTAATAAACGGAAAAGCTGAGAAAGAAGAAGGAGAGTGGACAAGCGTATAAGGCCACACCTTCCAGTAGTCTCAACACACCTTTTCGGTCTTACGGCCAGTGTGCCCGGTGCGCCAACTTCCTTCCTTCCCTCGATTACTGCCCAAGCTGGCGCAACGGACAATTAGCGCATGCGCGACTTATCGAAGTGCATCGAAGTGCCTCCGTGGGCCTGCCGTGTATATCCTGTCGCTGTATGTGTGCACCTATGTACAATCGAGCTTGATTTATGACGGTATTGTGTCTCGTGCGTTTCCGCGCTCACCCCCTCCACCCCTCGAGAAATTGCGCGAGAAGGATATTTATACGTCCGAAGCGCGACGATTCGCGACGCTTGGCCGTTGTACACCTCCGTGATTGACCGGTCAAATGTGTGTATACAGAGCTGAGGGGGGTTTACCCTGGCGATCGGCTTATTTCCGTCTGGGCCCTCGATTTTCCATTCGAGACTAATGTCGGATTATAAATAATACCGTAGCCGCTTGGTCAATGTTTTTTTTTACTTCCTGCCAGGTTCTATCGATAAATCCACGAGAGTCTTTGTGTGCACAATAAGAGCGAGCCCAATATAAAGTCAAGCGTCGAAAATTACGCGAACTCGGCTGTTAGCCAATATCAATTAAGATATAGCGCCTGGAACTTCATTAGGGGAAGCGAGAATAAGCGCGAGGGAGGAGGAGCGCCATAGAATGGCCGATCGCGAATCTGAAGTAGCGAATAAAGGAGAGAGAGGCCGAGGCGTAACGCGATCGGAGAGTATATGAGCACTTGACGTACCGAGCGGGGGCCTGTGTTGCTTATCGCTCGGGAGCATCAGCAATCGGCGGGCCCTATACGCGTGACCGAACGCCTATATCCTTTTCTCCATACAGGCCCTACATACGTGCGCGCAATATCCTCTCGCACACACAGCAACCGGCAGTCAAGTTGGCCGGTGCCTACTCAAGAGAGAGAGAAAGAGGAAGTGGGGGAGAGAATGGAAGGATCGTCGTGGCGCAACCTCATTAGTCGCCTGATGTCTTTCTTAATTGCCCGCCTCTCCCCTGTTTATTTATTGGCGCTGATCGTGATCTCCGGCACTCCGCTACTTTGCCCAGTCTTGCCTCTCTTCCCCTTCCTCCCTCTCTTGCCCTTCCTTTTCTCCCTCTTTCTTTATCTCATATACGCCGACCGACGTGTTAGCTTCTCTCTTTTCCCGCACAATTTTCTTCTTCCCCCCCCCCCACCTCCTCATCAAAACTCTTTGTCTACGATCTTTCGCGAAAATCCCTGCTCTATGCAGCGCGTCAATTTTCGTACGATCGAGCCCCCTGCATTAACGAGAATATTGGGCGTATCGTTGCCGCTGCGACGTACGAATAAAAAGACAACGGAAAAACAAGAGGCTGGCTATCAGTCCAGCCAATTGATAAAATTTTTTGCTTCTGCAATTTAGCCGGTTGGTAGCGGTAGGAGTACATATCCGGAGGATAAATCTCGCTTTGGCTATATGTGCAAAATGTGTCGTTTTTTCTTTCGGCTCTCTATCCAGCCCGCGAGGGCTGTGTGTGCTCTCTTTGGCTCTCTTCGCTTCGAGAGCCAGCCAGTTTTTCCATTCTCCTTTCCCATCTTCCACTCGATCAGAGTCCGCCCCGTATAACCAGGTGCATCGAATCTCGCGTACGGGACCAATTTACCGCGGACACAACGTCCGCAGCTAGACTGGTAGCTCGCCAAGAAAGAGAGAGAGAGAGAGAGAGAGAGGCGATTCTCTCACGTGCTCCGCGGACGCGCGCGGCTATCCAGCTGAGAATCGGTCCCCCACAGCTCGATTTGTATATACCTCTAAGAGCGTTCTTGTCTCGCAAGAGAGAGAGAGAGAGAGAGAGAGAGAGAGAGAGAGAGAGAGAGAGAGAGAGAGAGAGAGACGGAGAAGGAGCGAATCGAGAGAAACGAGGAACGCGGACCAATTATAGATGTGTTCGACACGGGCAAATCTGCCGTCTGGTCAACTGTTGTCTGCTCCGCGTGCGATGATGCTTTTTCTTTTTCCTTGCCCTCCCCCCCCCCCTGTACCCTCCCTCTCCTCTTCCTATCACGTTTCTACCAAGATTCAAGACTGCTTAAGCTCTTTGCTATATATTTATACGTTATCCCTTTTCTCGCTTTTAACTGCTTAGGATCTTTTTTTTAATTTCATTTTCGTTAATTTCGAAGTCTTTCCCAACGGAAAACGAGGCACTTTATAAATTTAGCAAGCCGATACCTGCCATGTGAACCGTGAAATTTTTCGTCGTTTTCGTTTAATCAATTAAATAAGCCAACCGCCGCGAGAGAGAGACTATAGGGCAATTTTGATAAGTTTTATCGGCAGCTTTCCCCTCTCGCCCTCGCTCGCGCACGCCCATAAATCCCCCAAGACTTCAATATAACACGAAAATTTTTCCGATAATTTTATTAAGCCACGAGAGCTCGCCCCCCCCCTCCCCCTGCCGCCAATAAACGCCGGACAAATTAATAGTGCGCTTGATAAATAATCTCGTAATATATTGCGCGAGCGCAAGAAAGGCGCATAAGCTTTTAGATAGTTTCATATGGTTTACTGCCTGAGAAATTTTCCGCGACGCGAAAACTCACTCTCGGATAAAAGCATCCGATTGAACTTCGACGTAAGAGCGCGCTTTGATAAACTCCCTGACGGCCTGCGTCGACTCTTAAGACACCCTTCGTGAGATGTGTTAATCGATTTTATTAAGTCGTTTATTATTTTGACTGTAAATTGAGTTTTAAGCGCGATACGCTGCGATAGTTCCATTCTATTCCGTAATGCATGGATAATAAAATTTGTGCTGTTATAATATCATTAACACCAGTGCGAGAAAAGACGAGATTCATAAACGATTCGAAAAACTGTTGAGTACGTTCTTTTTGAAGCGTCACTGCTTGAAATAAGTATAGGGAACAAGGCCTAATCAGGTGAAATAAAGAAGGTGGAATCCGGCAGTCAGGAGTGTCGCTCGCTCGATAATATTGTTTTACAAATCTGACAGAAGCTTCGCCACTAAAGCACACTTGCATATCTTCGGGTCCGTGTACGTATACGCGAGCACGTAGGTTGGCACGCGTACCAAACTGGTTTTCGCATCCGCGTGCGCGCGTATACTCTCTCGTGGCCCTGAGACAAAAGGAAAGAGCGAGATACCGATTAAACGTATAATAATTCCGAAATGAAACTTTGCCTCGCTCACAGCCGTCCTTTTTTTCACTGAATAATAAACAAATAAATAAGATAGTCGTAATTATTGCATTAAAATCCCCCCGCTTTTCCCATGCGCTACGCTCGTGGGCGTTTTTTTTCGAGCGGAATTTCAATACGGGCTTATTTGTTTAAGCCGTCACACACACACACACACACACACACACACACACACACACACACACACACACACACACACACATACGTGAGGTGATAATTTATTCCGTAGCGCTGAAAGCGCGCGGATTCGAACGGGAGAAAAAAATTCAAGCATAAATAAAAATTTTGTATTACGAGAGCGGGGGTGGGGGGAGAAGAAGAAGGTAGCTGAAACTTTCCAGCTAACATTTGTCAGTGGTAAATCTCATAAATAAACGGCGCAAATCTGGAAGCAATAAGGGAGAGAAATAAAGAGAGGAGGAGGAGGAGGAGGAGATTGGGAGTGCGAGAATGAGGCGGCGGCTGCAGCAGAAGGGAAGAGAAGCGAAAAAAACGCGGAAAAAGGAGAAGAGAGAGAAACCGCGCGCGGCCGACCGAGGAGAGGGCCCCTTGAGTTATTGAAACATTCGACATTTCTTTCGGTTGTACCTGCGGCCCCCGTGCTTTATTGAATTGGGTTGCATGATTTATCCCGACGCGGCCAGTCCTTCTCTCTCTCTCTCTCTCTCTCTCTCTCTTGCACGCGCGCGTGCGCTGCCCGATTTTCTAGGGAACTCACTTTTTCGTGCCCGCCGCTGCGTGGACGCATAAACAAGAGCACCGGGAGATTGGGGGCCTTTAAGGCTAAGTGACGACGACGTGCCTCCTAAAGTAGCGAGGTGACAAACACCCGGCAATCGAAGCCCTCTCCACCTTCTTCTCCTTCTTTTTTCTCTTCAAGCCTAAAAACTGGTCCAGAGTCATCGAACGCTCGCGGCCTTTTTTTTCTCTCTTTGACATTGCTTCTTCCTTCTTTTTATCCTTGTCTTTTTTTTTTAACGGAATCACCTTGTTGAGAAGTCCTGATCGCCACAATAAACTCACGCGTTTCTGGGTAAAGGTTTTTGCCGCTACTCGGGCTACGAGGAGCGAGGTAACAAATTAACGCGGCCTTTGTCTTCATAAAACTCAATTTGCTTCTTACGACGCTCGATCGGGACGTTCTTGTATTTTCAACATCGCAATCATTAAAAATTGATTATTTTTAAGTGCATTACAAGGTTATTTTTAATTTTGTATCACTGTTACTCTTGTACTCTGAGAACTGAAGCCAGCATTGAGAAATTTTCATAAGAACACTGAGAAAAGTGTTATAATAAAAATTACTATTTTTTTAGGAAAGTGAGGATCTACTTTCGATTTTGCTAATTTTTACTATGTTACATAGTAATTTT
>JAPYYQ010000247.1:10057-92612 GCA_030522585.1 Anagyrus pseudococci
AAAAATTACTATGTAACATAGTAAAAATTAGCACAATCGAAAGTAGATCCTCACTTTCCTAAAAAAATAGTAATTTTTATTATAACACTTTTCTCAGTGAAGAAACGCGTACAAAGGAGTGTTTAAGAATGAAGAAATAGAATAATCAAGACGAAGAAATAATCAAAAGTTGTTTAAAATTATTCATTAGAGGGAAAGAGGGTGTGAGAGAGAGAGAGGTGGGAGAGCAAAAGTACCGCGGCAAAGACTGCGAGATGGAGTTTGAATAACGAGCGAAAATTAAAGCTTCGTATTCGCGCTCTCGGAAACATGTACTGCCAAATCGTCGTACTATATCAATCTCCGATCGGCTCTTTAGAGCCGTAATAACGGCTATTAAGAAAATTTCAAATTAATACTTGCACAAGAAGTTCCCCTCGAGATTGCGGGGCCCGCAGCGCGATCGAAGCAAAAAAAAAAAAAGTAACCAAATTGAATTCTATTCTTTCGCGCAGGCCTGGTTAAAACGGTTGCGTTAAAGGCGTTTTATCGGCGCCGTTGCCGCGTACAAGCTAATTACCATCAATAACAACAATTCAGTTGTGCGGCTAAACAGGCCACGTTGTAAAACAGCGCAATAAAATAATGCTTACAGGATAAAACTATCGCTCTCGCGCATTTACATATCAATTTATTAAAATAAAACGGGCGAAATAAGATCGAGCGGCTCGGCCGATTGCCACATCAGCAGTGGCGGCGGCAGCAGCCACGAAAACCATTGTCAAGCGATAAAAAAAAAAGAAGTTTGCAACAATACCGCTGCTTGGCGACGTTGTAAAAAGCAATAACGAACGAACAAGCGGCTAAGTGAGCAGCGATAAACATTTTGTTTCAACGCCGCTTCGGAAGATTATCATTTCTCCCCGTGTGAGGACAGTATGGATATAGAGCGAGTGAAAGAGAGAGAGAGAGATATACGTATAGAGCGAGATTGCGTACGCATTAGACAATTTTATCTGCCCGGCTCCACGTGCGCTGCGCTCGGGGGAGGGAGAGGGAACGCGCGCGGCAGGACGCCGCGCCTCGCTGGCGCCGCGCTTGCTCCCACCCACATTTGCACACGCGATCCCCTGCACGGCTCGCTCTGTGTATGAGAGAACGAGAGGTAAGCTACGGGGCAAGTGGATGATAAGGTTTGAGGAATTTGCACCTGACGCTCGGCTGAATAAAATTGCCGATCTATTTTAGCGATAGAGCCCCGCAGCGAGGACACGCCGCTCTTTCTTGAGTCGAGGCAGATTCCAGAGAGGCGGAGTAGTAGGGGCCCCTTTGTGCTGCTTCAGCCCGATAGAGACATTTATTCAGCTACGTTATAGCGCGAGAGCGTCTTTCCTATTAAATTTGAGACATTACAACGTGCCAAGTTGAAACGCGCGGAAAAAAGAAGGCGAGCCTCCATTAGGCTGGCGACCGATATAATACCGCAAGCCCCGATTCGCCGCGAGTCAGCGTATAACTTTTCTTTAGAACTTGGCTTTCCGTTATTTTTTTACCCCGAATCTTTGCGCTCCTATAATGCACAAACGCACGCCGATACATCGGCGAAGAGTCAGAAGAATAAGACGAAAAAAAAACAGAAGAGAAAAAGCAACGACGGTTGCACGCGCTTTTTTTTCTACCCTGGGCAATTTGTCTTTGCTCACAATGCGCGCGCTATCTCGGGCGAAACGCTGCTCGCGCGGGGCATCAATAAAAAAGCGGCGGCAAAAGGATGCACACGCGTAGAGAGAGAGAGAGAGGTCCGGGGATTTTTCGGCGAGAGAGCGACTGAGAAGACAAAAGTTTATCAAATCGCTCGTCGGCGCGATTCAATTTGCAGCGGGGCAATTTTTCCCGCCTAACGGCGAGCAGACGTGTACGGGGCTAAGCCCGGAATCAGCCGGCCGTGATCTTGACAAATCGCTCGCGTACTCTCTCTCTCTCGCTGCCCGTGCGCTTATATGCAAACCCGAGCAGAGGAGATCGATCTGATGTGTGTGCTCTGCTTTTATCCACAGACGCACACTGGTATACCCGCTGTATATTGCTGATCGCACGCACTCCTCTTATAAGGCTGGCCTGCCGTGGCGGCTGTGAGCGAGCCTTAAGAGGTCCGGGCTACTGAATTACTGACAGCCAAATAACAAGCCGATCCGCGATATACCTCTTCCTCCTCTTCACCCCAGCTCCTTCTTCTCCTCCAGCGCGACGTCGGCAGCTTTTTTTCCTCTCTCTCTCTCGCTCTTTGCCTCTCTTTCTCGCTCTTGAAACTCTCTTTGCTCCTCTTTATCTTTATCTCCCACGCGTCTTCTTGTACTCCGTTGGACTTTCTCTCCTCTCTTCCGCGATTATACCTCACCGTGTCGCTTTTCGCCGGATTTTTTACCTTCTTGTTCGTTTTTGTCCTATGCTTAATCATTACCAAGCATTCCTTTTGTAATTCCTAACATAAAAAAAACAATATCCAAAATTAGTAAAACGCTTAAAATAAAGAAAGTCGTGTTTTTCCGGGTGGAAGGGCCTAAAGGGGAAGGAGAAGTAGTAGTAATAGTAGTCTCCCGTGTCCTCGTGTTCTCCCGTGGTCTCAAAGTGGCCGACAGGGAGTCATCCCAATATGGGCCAACATCCACATTATGCACATGAGCCATCACGCTCCTCCTTTCTCCTTCCTTCTCGCGCGGCTTATCTAAACGAGCCGTAGGGCGCATATACGAGGCGTCCTTTTGAAAAGCCGCCCGCGAATGTTGACTCTGCCGGCGCGCTCTGGGGTACCGAGAGTATAGAGGGAGGAGGGGGGGAAATGCCGAGACACGGGAACACGTACGTCGTCGAGCAGAGGAGAGCGTCAGGCCGTGCGGAGAGCGCGACAGCTCCTCGCGCTATCCGCGGACGCCACCGTGTATGAGCCTCTCTCTCTCGAGTGCACAAGACGCGTCGGCTTGTGTCTTGCTCTCTCTCTCTTTGTTGCCTCCCATGCGAGAATGAATTATATGCGCGTGATAGGATTATGCATTTAAGAGTCGCATTAATGGGAAAGTCCCCGGGGGCTTTCCCCCCCCCCCCACATAATGTTCTTTTTTAAGCGCGGATATAAGACATTTTCGTGCGCCAAGATATTGATATTTTCCACGACAGCTAAATCATGCAAGAGGGTGATCTCTCTCGATGAGTCTCTGACTTTTTCAAACGCGCTCCCTCCCAGCGAGGTTGTCGTAAGAATGTTTGAAAATAGTGGCTTTGTACTTCTGCAAATCGGGAAAAATCCAAAGCCGTGTGTTTAATCGAGAATTTCTGAATATTTCTCCTCCCCACAAGTCAAAGGATGATTTATTTCAAGCTACTCGCCTGTTGTTTTATAAAAGATTTTGCAACTACCGTGTGAGAAAATGGCTTTTTAAATAGGCGCGCTTTTATCGCCGAAGAAAAATAATCGGAAGCACGAGTACAGAGATCAAGGGGGGTGGTACGCGAGAGAGGCGAAATGAAATTGTTCAAGAGAGGAGTCTAGGCGTTCGCGCACGCGTGCGTGCCTGTGATATACGTTAGGTGCAGCAGAGGCTCGCTTAGCCGGATCCTCAAACGCGCAGGTCCGCCGATTTAATTATAGATTGTGTCTCCGGCTCTCTCTCTTTCTGACCTCTGTGCCTCTGCGCTCACTTTATCCGATCATCACCCGCGGGAGGAATAACTTGCTCCGATCATAATTATTGTGTACACCAGTGCGCATATAACGGACGCGAGACTCACCTTCTCTCTCTTTCTCTCCTCCTAGACGCCCCGTAAAAATTCTCCCTTTACACCACAGAGAGAGATCTCGATTGTACAGTACCAAAAATAAAGAAAAAAACAGAAAACAACGAGCTATATGCTCGAGCGGAAAAGATCTCAATATTGCCGATATGACATGATTTTCGGTAAACAAATATAACAGGGATATATAGAGCCGAGTGAAACCCGAAGAAAGCAGCGTCTCTTTTGTATACGCGCAAGCGGCGCTATTGATTTGAAAATCATACACGCAAGAGATAGAGAGACAAGGCGAACGGTAAAAAAAAAAGATCCGTATGCCGCAGCGGCAGCACAGCAACGAACTCGATCGACTGGAAGAAATGCATGCGCCCGCAAGGCGTACAATGAAAGAAAGAAAGAAAGTGCATTTCGAATAGGAACACGAGAATGTCTCTCATATGAGAGCGTTTACACTGTAACATGGCATATATCGTAGAGAGAGAGAGAGCAACGAGAGCGCGCGCGGCCTAAACGAATCCAGGGTGGTCCCAGCGTCTATGCATTGACTAGCGCATATGGAGTGCAACGACAGTGCCTGTCCGACTCCCTTGTTCCCGAGATTAGATTCGATGGATAACAGATTAACGTGCGCTCTCGCGCCTTTTGACAATATTACCAACCTCGGACGTTTGACGAAATTTCGCGATTATTGTTGGGCGTGGAGAGCAGAAAAAACCATAAACTCGCGAATTTTGATTAATGAGCTAGTGGTCGTTGGCTTAGGTAAGTGCTTTGGGGGGGATACAATGTAAAAATCGAGCAGCAATGGGCCTTACATAAGGTTTTTCCA
Organism: Anagyrus pseudococci; assembly: GCA_030522585.1. Classification (NCBI taxonomy): domain Eukaryota; kingdom Metazoa; phylum Arthropoda; class Insecta; order Hymenoptera; family Encyrtidae; genus Anagyrus; species Anagyrus pseudococci. The sequence goes on from JAPYYQ010000247.1 coordinate 14,655, forward strand.
TTTGCAGAGAGCTACACACAAGTCGGAGAGTTGCCTGATAAGGGAGAGAGCCAGCGTGTCGGTGCGCGGCTCAACAATTTCCATAAGCACACGCGAGACGCAGGCTCTACTTCGGACTAATTAAAAGATATTTTACGTTTCTATTCTATAGGGTCGGGCAATTTGAAAAAGGCAAACGTATTAGTGTACACCAGATGTTTCGTAGATAACGATGAAAACGGTCCTGCGTTGTTCTAAATATGCAACTTTCACTGCACCTCTAAATCGCGCTTACGTACTCCACCCGGTACTTTATTATCATCTAATGCCGCAAGAACAATTTTTTGTATTTCCTTCTATACTTTTACCTCTCCAGCCTATACCTGACTAGTTTCTACCGAGAATCTATTGTTTGCCGCTTTATCACTCGCTAAAAAAAGAAATTCGGGGATATTAAAGAAACAGAGTAAAAAAAAATAGCGATGACGTAGAAGCAAGGGGTTACCTTTAATTTGGCGGGCATTCGAGAAAACCGGAACTCCGGTTCGTTAAATCGCTTGGTCGCCTGTTGGAGAGGAACGAGCAAGTGGGAAGGGGGGCAGAGGCTGCGAAAAGCCGCGCGCAGAACGGAGGTTTATACGGGACTGGGGGAGGCGCGAAGAAACACATCAGGCGAAAAGTCCGTATCGACGAGACTTTGGAAATTTACGTCGAAATCCGTTACGAGATAAAGAAGACACAGAAAGTTGGCAAACGTCGCGGTCGTCGTCGTCGTCAGAGAGGACCCGGGGCATGATCCACATTCGGTGTGCAATCGCGCTGGATGAGCCTGGGCCCGGTGTAAGAGTAGAGGAGGAGGGGGGACCCATAAGTTCGGCTCTCGGTGCCGCATTTCGTCGCCTCGGCTCTCTGGTAGTCGTATGGGTGATCCACGATTATGGCCGCGGTACGCGTGGGACTCTTGTTCAGCCGATCCCGGCCGATAAGTGAGCTATACCGTCCGCAACTTTTCAGATCGAGCAGTTTTCGATGTTGCGCGATCCCTCTTTCTTTTTCCTCTCTCTCTCTTTTTCTCTCGCCTCCACGGGGCCTTCTCGCGGGGCCGCTCTCGAATCGTCTGCTATTTATACGACTGACCAGTAACACACCTCGAATATCTCCGCTGCGGTTAAGCCCCTTTTCGCGGTGATATACCACGCGCCCAAGGAGAGAACGGTAGAAAGGGCCTATAAGACGACGATCTCCTAACAGTACTGCAAAAATAAAAATCGCCTCGTCACTTGCTACCTCACGAGACACATGCCTTTTTTTGTCGAAATAACGATCAATTCGTTTTGAAAAAGTTTCATCTTTGAGTTTCAGGTGTGGCTAAAGCTTATTACACACGACAATAATCTCAGTTTCAATTTATTAATGCCTCCCCATTCAAATTTGCCTAGCGAACATATTCACGTGACTTTTCCATTTTTCACTATCGCCCCCCTCCCCCACGTCCCTCCGTTATTCGATAATTAGAGATAAGATCGTTGTCCGATGATGTAGCGCTAACATCCCGCTAAATCTCCTGCCAATTTTTCCCCTACACTCCGAAACAAGCCGAGAGCGCATAGAATGCGCTAAATCACACCGAACCATTTCCCCCCTCCCGAGTAACACTCGGCTGAAAAGTTATCGGAGCGCAGCAATAGAGCGCTGGTATATTCCACCGCGTGGCATAAAATAAAAAGGCGTGTGAAATTCTTTCAATAAAAGTGTCTGGCGAGCGCCACCATAACCACCGGCAGCAGCGGCTCCTTCTTCAATTACAGCACAATTTATCATATCCACGCAAGAGTTCGGCAAAAGATTAGCGACCGATAAGAGGGACAGAGCACAGCGCTGCTGCTACTCGTTCACTTTCTCATCCTCCCCCGGTGGTTGTAACAGCCCAACACGAGAGCTCTCTCGTTTCATCTGTCCATAGCAGCACAAGCGGCGTATAGACCTCTCCTACAGGCTTTTCTTTCTCTATCATTGTTACGCCGGCGATTTTTGCCGAGGAGTATAAGAAGCAAAGGACACAACCGGCCGACTTTCCTTCGGCTCTTTATGGAAACGCGAGAACTGTGCGAAATCGTTCTCGGCTCGGCTCTCCGCACTTGATCCCCCCCTCTGCTTCCCTCACCCTACCCCCCTCTCTCCGCGCCAAAGAAAGCCGAACGAGAGTATCTCTCTCGAGAGAGCCGTTGCACAATAAGAGAAATGCCGACACAACGCACACCTTTGCAACACCTGTGCGCGATATTTTTCTTCCGACACTCGGGCGAGCCTCTTTATACCGTAGATGCGTGTGTGCGGGTATCGATTGGAAAGAATCGATCTACGGCCACCTGTGTACGACCTTTATGGTAGAATGATATTGGTGGCGTCGTTTGCGTAGCGAATGATTACGCGGATCGCTCTCCCGACTTTAGGACTCCCTCGACTGACTCACTTTACTTTCCAGAGAATACATTATAGAGCTAAGAAAGCTTAATGCACTTCGAAAAAAATTCCACCTTTGGTAAACTGGGAAAGTTATTTTCATTTCCTATATGCAAGAAAATTTTCGTTTAAATAAACAATGATTAATGTTTTTTTTTAATCCAGTGCATCACATTGTCTAAAATCTATACAAGAAGAGCTCAAGAAAACGGTACATATTCTCTCGGTATAGCCGGGCCCCCTGGCCGTAGGCAACCCACAACTGCACGATGACAATTCAGGTCGCGCATTTAAAGGTGCGTTATCCCAGTGCGTTTATGCCCATACCGTAAACTGCGTCTAACCAGTTGACTTTCTCAATTCCTCCGCTGCCGCCGCGAGATGCACCTAACGAAGCCGTAATCCTTAACGAGACCCAAGAGAGAGAGACAGAGGGAGAGAGAGATTCCAATTGTCCACTCGCGAACGCGCCGCGAGCGTTACTTTATTTTTCCCCCCGACAATAACCCGTGAAGCGAAAAAAAAAAGACGAACGAGCGTCAACGAAGGGTTGTTGCCGCTGCCGATGATGATGAAGCAGACTCTTAGCGCGTGGGCGTCGGCAAAACGATCGGCGCATAAAGCCCCCGCAGGGTAAAAATGCGCGCGAGCCTTATTCGCAGAGAGAGAGCACCGTCGTCGTGCACTCGTTCGCCTCCCTTTTACGAGCCCCGGCTTAAATAGATTATAGAGATGTTAAAAGAATCTCGACTGGCCCTCCCGTCGCGCGTCATTATTATTGACCGCTCGTTTTTTACGCCCCAGCCCCCCCCCCGTTTATGTATGCGCAAAGATCGAGTATGTCCCTCTCTCTCCCTCTATCACCGCTGCTATGCGGCACAAGAGCCTCCTCTTCCTCATCCTGTTTACTTTCTTCCCCCTCCCCCCCGTGTCGCTTTTTACCCGGACGGAGGTTTTACGTCCTTGAAATGGCGCGTGTTAAAGATAAGCCTCCCGCGGCTAACAATTATCCGCGAAAGAGAGAGCGTGTACGCGCGATCTTTATGTCGAATGGCGAAAACCGAGCCATTGTTGTATACCCGGACTACGGTACATTGCGAAATTCGCAACGTTTCCGATCACTTTTCCGCCCCTTACCCCCTCCCTCGACTCCTTACCTGATCTTTATTAGAATAGATAATTAGCTCCCACACTTTTTTGCTCAGCTTTATTTTTTATATCCGTCGTATGGTGAGAACTGTGACATTGGATAAATAGGTGAGTTGGACTTGAAACGTATATACGGACTGACCAGCAATTGGCCGCAAGGGCCGGAGTCGCTTCGTAACGACACGTTCGTATGGATCTTACAAATGGAATAGGAGTGCAGAAGAGTTAAGCTCGTAAAGAGAAGTCAAAGCCGGTGACAACGGCTATGAAGGGAAATTTACGACTACGCGGGTCACGAGCAAAGGTCGGGGGGATCGTCAAGAGACCCCGCGACGCATGACTTGTGGTGAACACTCGTACAAGCAATTTTAAGTATTAGCACTCGACTCGACGTACGACTTATAATTTTTTGCTATTACTCCACATTGATTGAATTTTTAAAAACGAAAGAGGGCCTAGTTTACTTTTTGACAATTTGTATTCTATAACCGATTAAAACGTTACAAAGCTGATAAGCTTTTATGCGAATAAAAAAAAAGTTGGGAAATTAATAAGAAGATAAAATTTCAAAATATAAATTTCATAAATTGCCAGTGTGACATAAAGTTAAGGGGCAAGAGGGGTGAAGGGAGAAAAATGTTAAAACTAATTTATTGAAGAAAACAAGCATTGAAAATCTCTTCTACGCGAGGGTCCGGCAATTAGTTGCAACATCGGCCATAAATTAATGCAAGGCGCGCAAAGGCGAACGGTAAAAAAATTTGCGGCGCGTTGAAAACAGGCTCATTCACTGCGGAGCCGCCCTGCACACACATGCCAGCGTCGCATACGAGGGCGCGGCGAAAAAAATTATATCATTTTCGCGAAATGACACAATCATATTTTTAACAGCCGGGAGCAGCGGCTTCTGTTTCGATGCGTAACCCAGCGGGAGCGTATATATAAAATGAGCAAGATGGAGCGAGCTGGCGCAGCAACTTGTATAAGCCTCCCCCCCCCCGGCCAGACCCAGCCCACACGCGCTTAATGGCTGATCAACCATGAATTTACTTTATGCGCAACGAGTCTTAAGTATTCTGAAATTTATGAGATGATATTTATTCAAGAAAAATCTTCGTATCCAAAATAATCCTTACTTCTTGGAAAACTCGACAGGTTCAGGGAGAGGGAGAGACTTAAAAAAAGAGCGCGGGCGCGCGTGCACACATTCAAATCGACTTTTGAGCATTTTGAATTCACTTTTTCATATTTATGCGGATAAATTTTAACGGCGACATTGGAAGCGAGAGATAAGCCGAAATCGAGCATAAATCACTTGGCGGATAGCGAAGAGAACAAAAAAGTCGTGATAGAAATAAAGAATCTCATTGATTTAGTGTTATTTAAATTGAAATATACGAAGAATAAAGAAAATGAAAATTATGTTTTTCTGAAATACATTATTGTTAGTGTATGCAATATAGCTCGGTTACAGGGAAACAGTCGCCGGGTCGCCGCGGCTAACGGGTCGTATAGCTCGAATAAAAAAGATCGTAGCAGTCCTGGAGTATATATCGGCGTGAATTTCATAATTACGGCGCACGTATATACGCCATTGTGCATATGGAGAACGTGAGAGGTCAGCTGTGCCGCGGCACCTAAGAGCAGCCGGGGCGATAAAAGCTTTGCAAAAGGAAGGAAAAAATGTCTTCCTCGCTTATATCTTCGCGCCGGCTGCCGCGGCGTGCGCGAGTAAGAGAGAGCAGGGCTTAAGGTTTTCGCGTAGGACGTTGATACAGTGACACCAGGCGCCACCGTGTCGGGCAATTCAAACTGTTGCGCATTTCGAGCCTCGACGTCGCGTTGACAATGAGCTATACGCTCCCGCTACGACAACCTCACCCTCTCTCTCTCTCTCTCTCTCCCCTTCTCGCTCTATCTTCCTTTGAACTATATCGTTTGACGTACACGGCAAAGGACTGAAAATTCCGCCCAGGATATGTGAAAAGTCGCATAGCTAAAAGCGCCCATTTATTCTGCTTCACCTACTTTGCGCGCTTAACGCATTGTCAGTTACTTTCTACTTTATCTTTATCCCTTATCTCGCGGATAAACATTTTCATCCACGCAGCGCCTACACGAGACGCTAAGTGGAAGAAAATGAAAAAGCCCAGCGTTCTTTGTCCCGATTATACTTGGAATTATTAGCTTTTTTCGGGATTATTCGGACGGTGAGAAATTAATTAGTCACCTTCGGGTATAAGATTATATTTTTATGCCTGGTATACGCGCATATAACAATAATGTACATATGTATGAGATAGAGAAAGAACAAGGAAGGAAGTGAGCCTACTTATTTGAAATGACATTGTGTTTATAAAAGCAACGAGAGCCCCGGCTCGATTCGTATTCGACAAAGATGCCTTCCATTATTCCATAAGACATAAGGCGGAGTGAGCAGAGATCGCGCATAAGGAAAATGTTACGGATAAAGTTATCCATCCTGGAAAACCTTAGGCAGTGACTTAATGATTCTAACAGTAAGACGTTGCAGAGAGAAAGAGAGAGAAGGAGGGAGGGAGGGAGAGAGAGAGAGTCGATCGAGAACCGCACAAGCGCAGCAAATAAGCGGCTTCGCCCGTATAAATAGGAAGAGCAACTGGCACGTGATACCGTTGCGGTCAAGCTTGCATGGCATAAGGGCTCTGCGATGGATCGCAAGAGCTCGGCTCTCCTGGCTCTCTGCGCTGATGTGATCGTGATCGATGCAGATCGTTTATTCAATCTATCCCTCGATCCCGAAGCTCAAGCACCGCGCACTGCTCGCCTTGTTGTCTACCATATACCGGTACCAGGCCTTCGACTTTTTCCGGGTCACGCTTAAGACCCGCTTGTCGCTTGACCGCTTGGCACTCCTGATCGAATTCAGCCCACTCGTTTATAAGCACTTAATTACCGTTTTTACACTTCGCGAATAATATATATATATAATTTTAAATAACTTTTGTCTTATATTTATATTTGAATTATTCTTGTGATTATTGAATATGTATGTCAAATGTATATTAACGAACAATTATTAATAATAATGTTATTATATAAAATGTATAATATGTACAATATTAATCGAAATAATTATTGCAAGTGAGTAAATAAGTCTGAGATGTTTCGTCGGTAAACGCACATGCTGAAATATCCAATGATACTCTAAGCAGATAAAGCAGAGATACCATTTACCAACTGTTGTCAGTCTTACTGTTTGTCAACAATAGATACCTTATGATAAATTTATAAAAGGGGAAACATAAAATTTGTCAATAGCAATGATAAAATGTTTAACTAATACAATTAGTTATAAACAACTTATAATATGCATTTAAAATTTTTTTGAATATCGATCGAGACAATTCTTTAGTTGTCAGTTTGTTGCACAGATGTCGGTTTACCTAGCTGTACACACTCTATAAACTTCGAGCATTTATATAGTTAAAACATCTTGAACAGTTAGACGTACGCTTTACATTTAATCAAATGCTGATGAACGGTCTCAGGCTCCAATCTAATGCTCCTAAAGGGAGTACGTTCCTAAGTAATCGCAAGCTAATTAGGAGAGTTTTCAAGTGAGTAAGTGTTTTATTAATTTTGTAGAACGCTTTTTTGACAAACTCGATGTGAATTCTACGTTATCGGCAATAGTCCTGTCACTCGTGCGTATTAATAAACACTAAACAAACGCAACTGATTTTTACCGACCGTTATAAGCCGTTCAAACAGTAAAATTGTGCTTGTAAAATGATAAAATCATTAGATTGCATTTATCGTTTATAATACATTGAACACGTGTAGACGAAACTGTACACAAAATCGTAGGTGTTCTTAAATATATTTTTATGGTGTGTGTGCGTGGGGAATAGACCGTAATTCTTATATAGATAGGACGGCTCAAAAAAAGGTGTTTAGGCATCACAGCACAAAACATTTCATACATAATTTCTAACTATTTATGTTTCAGCCCTATGATTCACAATGGATAGTTTAATATTTCTTTGTAGTTTTTCGACGCTTATTTTTTTTACCTATTTAACAGTCGCCAAAGCCGGTGATAACTTCAATATTGACTTGCCGGAAAAACACCTGAAGTATTATTTTAATTCGTTTCCTATTGTGGCCGAGGCGTGCCGGAACGATCCTGAATGCCCGTATAAGGTGAGAAAGAATTTTAAATACGTATGAGAGTGAATTATTTATTAACAGTGTTATTTTCGTGAATCTTTTTTTCTATATTTAATTTAAATAAATTTAAATGTTTAACAAACATTTTACGAGAAGAATTTTTTTTATAATCTCCTGTCACTAGAATCACTTGGATAAAAAAGCTTGTTGGGGATATGAGCAAGACTGTCAACCGGAATATTCATTCTCTGTTCCTCACTGCCCTGGTAAACATAAGGGATGGGTTGCAACAAAAGAAGCCCAACTTGACACATTTTATACGCAAGGTGATTTCGGGTACGTCCGCGATCAGCGCAATGAAATGATGGTATTGTGCGAGCCACTGTTCTTGGTAAGTAATAGTTTTTATAATTGACGAATGCCAAAAATAGAAAATTGAATAAATAATGAGTTTTAGGATGACTCATCTCTGGAATGTTCGGAACACATGCGTTTTTGTCGTGGGAGAAACTTGATGATCAATTTTACAGATTTAATTCATAGAAAAGACCCTATCAGATATAAAATGGATGTTTTAACTGAAGGGCAAATTGGTGGATTCTGTACGTAAGTATAAGTGTAGTGTCCTTTAATATAACAAAATTACTAAATGTATGTTGTTATAAAGTTTAAATATTTTTCTAAAGCTTAAACAAAACAAAGTTGAAAGAAAATACTGATCATTTGAGTCCACTACAATCATGGGGACCAGAAATAAGAAATTTTCAAAAACTTCCTCGCAGGCCTATTGTTGAAGGCGATTGTGATGTTGTTGTAGATAAGCCTACGTATATACTTAAAATAGATGCCGCTGTAAATATGTATCATCATTTCTGTGATTTTTTCAACTTATATGCTTCACTTCACGTTAATCTTTCACATCCATCTGTCTTTGGTACTGATAATCATATCATGATTTGGGAAAGTTACAGGTATGAATTTCAAAATAAGAAAACATTTGCTTTATTCCTAAAATTTTTATACTTTTTAGTTATCGATCAGCGTTTGAAGAAACGTTTAAAGCATTTACGAAAAATCCAATATGGGACTTGAAAACTTTTGGAGGAAAGACTGTATGTTTTAAGAATGTTGTTTTCCCCTTGCTACCTCGCATGATCTTCGGATTATTTTACAATACACCTTTGGTAAAATTTCACAAAAAAATTTCAAATTTCAACTATAAAAGTGCAGCAAATTGATATGAACTTTTTTTTAGATTTATGGCTGTGAAAAAAGCGGAATTTTTACAGCTTTTTCGGATTTTGTATTGCACAGATTAAGAGTGCCTCTATATAAAAGAAGGAATTCCAAAATTCAAGTTACTCTTTTGAGTAGAGACACTCAGTATCGAAAAATTTTAAACGAAGACAACTTAGTAAACGCTTTAAGAATGAATCCTAATTACGAAGTAAAGAAAGTAAGTAAATAATTTTTAAATTAGCAATTTCCGTACCTAATAACATACATTTTTTAGGTTGTTTACAATAAATTTATACCGTTCAAGAAACAACTTGAGATTACAAGAAATACCGATATTTTTATTGGTATTCATGGGGCTGGGTTAACGCACTTTTTGTTCCTTCCTGAATGGGCTGTTGGTTTTGAATTGTAAGTATAAATAAAAAATAAATAATGTAATCGATTTCAAATGCAAACAATAACAAAACTTTGTTCTCAGATATAACTGTGAAGATGCTAGTTGTTATAAGGACCTAGCACGATTGAAGGGTATAAAATATTTAACATGGCAAGATAGAGATAAGCTAGTTGAAGTCGACCCGGTAAGAATCAATTTGATAATCATTTGAGGAGCAGTCGTTTGAAAAATTGTAATTTTTATTTTTAGGGCACTTATCCTCATGGTGGGGCACATGCTAAGTTTACAAACTATGAATTCGACGTCGATGAGTTTATAAAAATTGTCTCTCAAGCAGAAAAGTATGTGAAAAATCATAAGGCGTTTAACAAATTTCTAACTTATGGAGAAAGTGAGACTGTAGAGAAAGATGTCGATAGAATAGAAAAAGACGAATTATGACATTCAATGAAACTATATAACAAAAAATGATTTAGGCATTGGTTTATAAAAATTGCGGGGCAGCAAAAAAGCTACACTAACACTCGTTAACAATAATTAAACAGATATTAAGGTTTCTTTTAAACATTCGACAATTAAGGGCTTTTAAAAAGTTTATTCTGAAAATAAAATGTACAGTATAGTAAATATTTTCAATTGACTGAATACATACAAATAATCACAGTAGATTTATTAAGCAAAGGTTGATGGTTACAAGTTTATTAAAAAAAAAAAGAATAAACTGTAGCCAAAAAGGCTGACAAAGAACTTACTACACTATATTATGATACATTTACAGTACTTTAAAGTCGTTAAAGTGTACATTTATTATAAATACTGTTAATCGCAGCTTCGCTTTACAAAGTAATCTAGTATGTATTGTTATTTTTTATTTTTTATAAATGTACAAATTTTATAAAAAAAAGTAAGATAAAATATAATAAATACTTTTTTTACACATTAGTATGTATTTGTATTTGTTATATTTTTTAATACACTCATTTACTTATCAATCACAAGTAATAATACTAATTGTTCTTTCTGACACTGAGAATATTTTTCCCACTTAAACGCAACAGTACAAACGTTATATTAACAACCATGTAAGTTGAAATTATGGTAACTGCGCGCGAGTCATCAACGCGCAAAGTTTTTATAGTCATATTTATAGCACCTGTCAATAAATTAGCAAATAAGAAAAATAACAAACCGTTTTCGTTGACGGCCTCAAATATTTCTAAAGTTTTGACTACGTTCACGTTTTCTTTGGCATTCAAACTATCTCGACGTACTTGACGACCACTTTTGCGTTTAGTTTTTTCGCTAACGCAACTTGTAACACACTCCATAATCACGTCAATCATAATTAGACACGTAAGAAACAAAGCACTTATAGTGAAAATCCAGGCACAGTATCCAGAATTGGCAATTCTCCGTGATACTTGGAAGTACTGTTCACAATAATAGGTGACCAAAAACGCAACATTCGCAATTGCATAAAGTTTTACCGTAAGTGACATAGACCGAGTGTAACCAATATTAAATTCGTACGTTGAAAATTTAACATTGAACGTCAGCTGATTGTCAGGACCTTGGAGCGTTGAATGAATAATCCTTCCTAAAGCTACACCTAGCAAGTAAAGACCTACATATCCAGGGATGGAAACCCAGCCTTCTCTGTTTGCCGACAACAAGTCATCCCTAGGCTCGTCACTCAAAACCCACTCTTTCAATCCCTGTGTACTTAGAGCATATTCATGCATTGCTAATATCCACAGTCCTGTTATCAGCGAATACTTCGAACTTAAACTCTTAGATAACACTCCCGTAAACAACTTCACGCTAGCCAAAGTCAGAAAAAAATTCCAATGCACACCGTACTCGGATACGTGTTTTTGATAACCAATCACCTCTACAGCTACGAACCTACCAAAACCTAAGACTAACAATGGAATGCATCCTTTGAATGTTTTTATTAAACCTCTGATCAAGGGTACTTGAGTACTTTTTTCAATTAGCCGAGCTTCTGGTGAGACCAAAGCATTGGCTATCATAAACAAGCCAACACCTGTGTCCATCAAACTATAGCCATAAGTTTCCGTCTTGGCAAATTTTCTTGGGAAACATCGAAAGTCAACAGCCAAGATGCACACGATAGATATGATATTTGTCATAGCCCTAAAATTCGTGATGAAAGGAATTTTGGAAGTCGTTGGAGCAGGCAAAGACTTCAACGATTCTCGAGGCTTGAAAGCAAGAATTGATAAAATATTTGCCGCTGCCACGATAAGAAAGATTTGGGCGATAACAATCACCTTGTCTGATAAAATGGTGCAGCAAAGAATGCATGGTATAATAATAGTGAAAAATTCTATCAAAATTCGCGCTTGCCGAGTGATATGGGGCCCTAGTAATGTTATCAGGGTGAGAGCTAAGAGGATACTGCTGCCGTTGGGAAGAATAACAAAAAGAACGTCACTCGCCGAACTCCCGCTTTGATTTGAAACAGCCTTGAGCTGCTCTCGTCGGTAGCGCTCGTAATCGTCGGCCATTTTAATTGTTGAGGCTGGGTTATTTTATCTGCGACAAAAACCAAAATCGTCCTTTGGTAAATAAATTGTGAATCTTTTGACTTTTATAGTTTATGGAAACAAAGACTTTTACCTTATGCATTTGCACAGTTAACGGCGATCTATACAGTGTAAATGTATTAAATTTTGTAGTACGTAAGAGTCGAAGTAGCACCGCATGCTGTGCGTAAACAACGTTTTGACTACACTATCTCCCTCTACTGACTGCTGCAGCAACAGGATCGCCTACGTTTTCTGATTCAAACAAAATTGTGTGAAATGTAAACGTATGATTCAACATTTATTGTTAAACTGTTATTGTTAAACTGTTATTGTTAGAGAATAAAAATAGAAAACAAAAACAGAAAGTTTTTTAAGTTCTAGAACATTTCAGACTAGAAAACCTTTACGGTATACCCAAATATTGTTAATTTATTTATAATATTATTAATATTAGTTGAAAATAATAATTCATTATTATTTTACACTGCATCCGCTTTTTAAATCATTTTACAGATGTTTAATTATAATTTCTATTAATGTTTTATTGGTTATGTACTTATTTCATTGTAAACAAAGTTTATTTATAGAAAAAAGTTTGTCAAAAATATTAAATAATAAACAACCCTTATATGTAGTTTCAGATGCAGTAATAAATAATACAAGATCAGCTTTGCTATTTTTTGCACTTATGAAATACTTATTGTGATAAAATGGAATCAAAATCGACTACATCAACTTCAAAAAAATGGTATGCACCAATTGCAGAAAAAATGCGTCCTAATGAATTTAATGATTATATTGGACAAAAACATCTCATTGGACCTGGAAGTTTACTACATGATTTATTAAAAAATGGTCAAATTCCTAGTATGATATTATGGGGACCCCCAGGTTGTGGCAAGGTAATTTATAATTAAGTAAAATAAAAATAGTATAACAGTTTATAAATCTTAAATAAACGTGTTTTTTCAGACTTCTTTAGTAAATGTAATAACACAAGAGCATAAGAAGTTTTCAAATACTTCTGTAAAATTTGTAAAACTGTCTGCAACTTCTGCAGGTATAAATGATATTAGAAAAGTTGTAGCAGAAGCTGAAGCTTTGATTAAACAAAACAAACGTACAGTAATTTTTATGGATGAAATTCATAGGTTTAATAAATTACAACAAGATATATTTCTACCACATGTGGAAGCAGGAACGTTTATCTTAATTGGAGCAACTACTGAAAATCCATCTTCAAGCTTAAACTCAGCACTGTTAAGTAGATGCAGAGTATTTATTTTAAAAAAGTTGAATAAAGATGATTTAATTGTAATACTGTCTAAAGCTATTGAATCAATGGATGGCAAAATTGTTCAAAATAGCAGTAAAGCAAACAATGAACTTTCAGGCATAAGATTTTTGATTGACAATGAAACAGTTAGTTGGTTAGCAGAAGTATGTGATGGTGATGCTAGAATTGCATTAGGGGGTCTAGAAATGGCTGTACAAACTAGTTTAAACAATAATACTGATTCAAAACCTGTAATTCTCAATTTAAACGATATTAAAGCCAGCTTAAAAGAAACACGAGGTTTAGCAGATAAAAATAATAATCTTGATCATATGTATTGTGCCTTACGTTATTCTATAAAAGGAGACGATGATAATGCAGCATTATATTGGCTTGTAAGAATAATGGAAACTAAGGAAGATCCAGTTTTTATTGCCAAACGATTAGTTACAATTGCAAGTGAAGATATAAATCTAACTGATGATCTGGCTTTGAGTATGTTTTTCAATATTTATAAAATAATGCTATAATATTTGGAAAAATTTTTTTAAAAATTTTTAATAATTTTAATAGGCACAGCCATAAGCACCTTGCATGCATGCCAATTAATAGGTATGCCAGAAGCGGATGTTATATTGGGACAATGTGTTATATATTTGGCAAGGGCAGAAAAATCTACGGAAATATCAAAAGCGTTTGCTAAAGCAATAAAAACTATAGAAAACCATAAAGGGCCACAACCGAAAGTCCCTTTGTTTATAAAAGATACATCTGCCCGTAAGAAACTTAGATCAACGTTAGGTACGTAATATAAATTTATCCAATTAATTCAATATTGCATTATGTTTTAATATACAACATAAAAATATCCATTGCAGGGTCAAATTTCAAAAATATTGTGTGGAATGAAAATCTTAACAAAAATCACTTACCTGAAGGTTTGGAGGGCACGAATTTCTTCAACGACGACGACGATGACGTTGAAGATTTGCCATAACGTACTCAAAGAGACCCTCCGAGATGCTGGATCATCGCTTCACTTTTGTATCTGCGATCGTTTCAAACGATCAAGCGCGAACGCGCGCACACGAACTTCGTACTGACGCGCGAGAAAGTCACGGCGGCCATTTGAAACGGTTAAACACGACACACTCCGCGCACACGAATATGTTTTATACGCACAATAAAATCCGAGATTATTTATTGAGACATGAGAAAATGGCTTACTTATTACGTTATTAGCTCCTATTAGTCTTAAACATTGACAGAAATAACGAATTCAACATGGCAACGGCAAACTTCAAGTCGCGAATTTTTCTCGACGCTCAATCAACGGCCACTGCATTCCTCGAATTTGAATATATAATACAGCTAATACGTACAAAAAGCGCAGCAGAGGCTTAATTATCAACGTTTGAGTACACTTTACAACTACAACTCGTCAATCACGAAATTCAAGTCTGAATTTTACGCTCACGCGACACGTCCGCCGCGACCGCACACTGCGAAAACAATCAACGGCCGCGGCTTTCCGCGAATTTCAATACATAGCTAATACAGGGGGAGAGAGAGGCGCGTACCGGAAACTGCATTCTCAACTTTTCAGAATGCCACAATTAGTTTACTGCTTAACAAAATTCAATCCTGATTTTTTCGCGTCACGTACGTGCATTGAAATGTCTAACAGTCACTGCTTTCCACGAATTTGAATATATAGCTAATAGGGGGAGGGAAGCGCCAACCGGAAACTGCATATAGGTGCACAAAAGCGCGCGACGGAAACTGTATCCGAATAATTTTTCAATAAGTCTAGATTCGTTTGTGATACGTATGTACGCGTGTAGAGTCGACCGACTGAAATTGCTTCTAAAAATTTCTACATGGGAGAGGAGGTCAAACCGGAAACTGTATACCAAAAATATACGTATGCCATAATTAGTTGAGTAATTTATTTTAAAATTCAAATCTTAATTTTTCGCGATAGTTGTACGTTTATAAATATCCAACGGTGACTGGTGCCTGATAATTTCAACATATAACTAATAGGAAAAAGAGCGCGCAGCGGAAACGGCGAAATTAAAAGTTTGATATGAAAAAATTTATAAATAAACCAACTGAAAAATTCGAATGTTAATTTTTACAAATGCCAGTACATTATAAAAATAAAAATACATCAAACGAAAGACGGATTTTTCAAGAATTCAAATATACATGACATCCGGCGGGTGGAGCTTGCTCGCGCAACAGCGCCACTCGTGCCAGTCTTCTAGAACTCCGTTGGCGTCAGACGGTCAGACACCAAACACGGAAGGGGGAGGGAGAAACTCCCGAGGTCCGAAGTGCAAGATGTCTACGACTCGGCTGGTCTTTTTCATGTGTTAACTCTCGTCGATATCACACCAACACAGATCGACGCACTTAACCTACAATCGTAACTCGTTTTATTTGTTGCTCCGGGCTGACTTTATAAATTGCAGTGCTGATTGCTCTTATCAAACGTCGACATGAAGGTCTGGCTGTCTGAGCATACTTTTAAGTAAGTGTCTGCTCTGTAATATGATGTAATCCAGCTATTGTATTTTTATTGATTTGCCCTTGTAAACTTTTGACATTTTAGAGTTAGTCTTAGGCCACAGGCTTGTGTACCTTTGCATGTCAAATGTAATATTAATGCGTTCATATTTTTTAAACAGCCATCCTTGGGAAACTGTGGCTTCAGCTGCGTGGAGGAAATATCCAAATCCTATCACTCCCTCTGTGCTTGGTACGGATGTAATTGACAGGAGAGTTGTCAACGGAGTTTTGTTTACGCATCGTCTGGTCTCCAGTCAATGGGGATTTCCCAGGTGGACAAAGCCTGTAAGTTTTAGAATGACTATTGTTTAATAACAGCAATTGAAAACTATACTTTTAATCACTGTTTTAAATTGAACTACTTACACTGTACGCATTTTTTAAGTTGTACAATACATTTTGAATTTATGTAATCAAATGATAATTTCATGAAATATCAGGTAATTGATTCATATATTTATACATTTTTCATTTTTATTTAAATATTAATTTTTATTTGCATTGTGTTTTAGAATTACTTACCAGAGATTAGATAAAAAAAAACAGGATTTAATTTTAATACAGATTATATAAAATAACGCATAATTTGAGAAAAGATTATATTTTAAAATATTGAATCACATAATTCTTTACAATTTCTTTTATTATTTATATATCTGTATAATATAATTTTGTTAACAGTTTACTAATAGTTAACATTTTCTTTTTTAGTAATTATGAATCAACTATCAGATATGATTTTAAGGGAAACAAAAGATTTCATCAAAGCACATTATCTTATCTGCACAAATATGTAATAGGAATGATAAAAGCAACTGTTTGGCTTTGGAAATTACATCACGTAATTGAATTCAAAATTAGTGTACATAAGTTGAGAAGTACAGGATGTTTTAATGATATCTTACAAAGAGGTTATACGATCTTGTGTACATGTAAAGTTCACATGAACACTTGAAACGAAATTCTTTTCGCTACTTTATTAATAGGACAACAGTTGAAATAAAACGTTTCAATTTCGCATTCTCAGCTCACGTGTCTATTACGTCTTACGCAAGGTCAAGGTCGTTCGCCGCCTGTACAGTCTGAAAACTTGATTTTTATTGGCAGAGACATAACGTCTAGAACTATAGCTTCTACTTTCTCTTTTATTATTTCTTCAATGTTTTATAACAAACTTTAATTATTAATTTCTCATTAAATTTGACAAAAGTTTTTTTGCTTACATTGAATGCAATTAAATTTTTAACATTTCTTTAAATATTTATTTTCTCTCTAGGGTTTAAATTACATTAAATAATTAAGCATTTTATTTCTCGCATTTCATTGTAAACACCATATAATTATTTTCTCTCGCAATAAATATAAAATAAATATTACACAGTTTCAAGTCAGATCGCACAACGTATCCTTTGTAAAGCGCCATGAATTAGCATTTAATCTCTGCAAAAATCAAGTTGATTCTTGTAAAGGGCTCGAGGGGGTAGGAAAAGCTCTTTAGCTTAACTTTTTTTTGTTCCTACCGGCTGTTAAAACGCTTGCAAAGCCTTTCAGATAAACATATTTGCCCGCGCGTATCCCCCCCTTATTTTCTTTCAGCGCCGCGCTTTTCTAAATAACATTGTCTCGCGAATTACGGTTTTCGAGTGAAAAATCCGCTGCTTGATGAAAAAGAAAAAAATAAAAGAAAAAAGATAAATAAACGTTGGCTGACGCTCGTGTCCTTTGTGTAAAAAGTATATTGCGCGCAGCGGCGGTGGTGGAAGAGAGAAGAACGTGCGCGAGCGCCCCTTTTCTCACGCGCCTCTTTACTTTGTTTGAACATTCCCTTAACGCGAATTCATTGTCCGGCTCTCCTAAATCCGGATCGTGCCTCGGTCGCGTAATCCCGCTCGTAAAAAGCTAGAGAAGATGGCCCAGAAGAAAAGGGGTGGGGTCCGTACCGCTAGCGCTAGTCTTCCTGTAAAGAGAAGCCAGAGGAGAAGAGAGGAGGGTCGGTGGGTGGGGAATGCTTTCCTCCACCTAAGCAATTTCCCGGTGCCGGTGATTGCAGCGAGCCGGAAATTCGAAACTCGCGGGCTCTTACCGCGTTAGGAGGGGGGGGGGCGCAGCCAGAAGGAGCAGCATCAGAAGGAGAAGGCTTGCTCAGTGGGGAGGGAGGTGTGGCAAGAAGTGCCAGGGAATTGCAAAACAGCGCCGTATCAACTTTCATAATGAGCGAGCTCAATGTTACGTCAGTTGGCCCTGCTCCAGGAGCTTCTTTTCCTGTCCCTCCCTCTCTTTATCTGTCGCTGCTGCATTCGCCGCCTACCCCCCCCCCTCTAGACTATCTCCCTTTCTCGTGCCTCCCCTTCTGTTTTCCCATGGAACCTGCTCTTTTCGCAGGGGGCGGGAAAGAGTAGGGAGCGCATTACCAGAAAGAATAAAGCTTTTTTTCCCCACGCCGATTGTGTCTGCGCCGCCTTTCTTCGCTCTTTTTTAATCAGGCATTTTTCTACAAATCACCTGCAAATACCCCTCTCTCTCTCTCTCTCTCTCTCTCTCTCTCTCTTTTTACCTTCCACTGACTAGTGCCATTCTCGAGTAATAAGTTCCCTCCCCCTCGTCCCTCCAAAGAACTTGGAGAGGCAGTAATACTCTCCCGGGAGCCGACCTAAAAAGCCCGGAGAAATATTTCAACAAAACAAGTATTGAAGCCAAAATCACTACAGAATGACGCAGGACCCCGAACCCTTCTTTTTTTTTTTAATAATCGCTAGTAGCTCTGTTTGTCCAAGGAATTAAGACATTTTTTTTTCTCGACTAATTAGCAGAGAGCGCAAATTGTTCGGTAATCCAGTTATAATTTTAGGAGGGACTTACTTACTTAAACGCAAAGTGCTCATCCTGTATTCGCGCTTTCTTGTTGAACGACGATTTCGCGGGGATGAGGGGGAGAAACTTAGACAACAGTGCTTAGGAGTGCTTAGCATCCTAGGACGGAAAATTGTCTTGTTTAATGTTAATAGTGGCTGCTCTCGGGGCTAAAGTTCCTACCGACAGGATGTGTGGTGTGGTCGGGAAAATAAAAGAAATGAGCCGAGTCGCGGTTAAAAGTTTAATTGACTTGCTTAATTAACGAGTTGATTAAAAGGCGAGAGAAGTAAAATTACGATTTTTTTAAAAATGAAATCTAAACAAACAGCAGGCCTCGCGCGAAAGATCACGTTTTCTTTGCTGAACGTAAAAGGCTGCCTTAAGTGTGAACGCGATAAGACAGAGGCCAACTTGTCTCTCTCGGACCTAATGGACTTCTAATTGCTTTGTTTTGTTATAATGACCCGCGCTAATTACCTTATCAATTTCAAATTATTCACTGTCTCATTTCTTTGGCCACGTGCAAAACTTTCCCCCCGGCTGCTAAGCTTTTCCCACGGTAGACCGCTGATGAAAAATTGATATCGTTACCGCGAGCCCAACGCATGTTTAATCAATTCTCCTCGTTACGCAATGAAATTTTCGATTGACGTCTATAATGAACAATGCTTTTTTTCTCTCTCTTTGTTGCAGCTGATCGGCGACGCCAACATTTGTTATGCCAGCGAGAGGAGCGAAGTCGACCCGGCGAACAGGCAAATGGTGTTGAAAACGAGAAATGTAAGTTCTGCTTTGTGCATGCGCGAGCGCTTATATACGGCTTCGATTGAATAAAAAAAAAGAAGTTTACGAGCGAGAGAAGCGTAAATCTCATTACGTCAGTGGCTTGTTATCGCTTGCGTAAAGCGATTCTTTTTCGGAAGTTGCGAGAAATCATAACAATCTACTTAAGGAAAGTTAAACGACTTTTTAAACTCTTCTGTGAACTTCTTGCTTTTTTTTCTTTTTCTTTTCTTCGCTTTTTTTTTTTTTTTAATTGACGTCTTTCACGGCACGGTATTTCAAATTAATTTTAAAATTTGCCAGGCTCGCGAATGCATATTTAGAATTTTTTAATTTTTAACAAGTTCCTTACTCGATTATATTTTCATACGAGAATTACGCTTCTCTTTAGCAAAGTTTTGGCTGCAAAAACGTTCAGATTAAATCTAATAAGTAAAATGAAGCTTACCAACAAAAGTTACCATTACAACGGTAGATTAGCTAATACATCTTATCAGCTTGCCTTGCACAAATTCGAGGCGAACTCGGGTTTTGTGAAAAATTAAATTAAATGTCATGCCGTTGCTGCACCCCCTCCCCGGACAGCCAGCAATTTTTCTCAAGATTGATATCGTATCTCTTCGCAAACCAGCTGTGCAATTTTCCTGCTGCGCGGGCGGATACAGCGAAGAGCTAGACAGTGCTAGATCCGTCAAGTTTCTAATTTTGCCTGACGCGCGCGCACGGGCTGTGATTCCTTGTCGCGCGTCTGTATTTTTAAAATTACTCTTTTCATTTTCAATATTTACCCGAATCACTTGCCACTTGGCTTTTTTTATTCGAAACTTTCAGCAACGCCATCCTCTCGAGCTTATATTTTAGGGCGTCTGTTTCAGGGCAAATAAAGAATTTTCCCATCAGGGTAATGCGCATGTGGTATATACCTGCGAACAGGACTTTTTTATGGTTCACGGTTATACGCTATTTGAGTTTATACGCGCGCTCGAGCTATCTTCATCCATTATTATGCGTATACACACAGAGCCGCGCATTCCCCGCAATTGAAACACTATCCTCGTTAAGGGGAAGAAGATGGAACAATTTATGGATCACTTTACCTAGAGTAGCTTAAACTTTACGCCCGTACCTTGACTCCCCCCCCCCATTGCCTTGATAACACTTTCTCCAAACCAACTACTACATTAGCACTCGATCAACCTTTGTTTCCCCCCCAACAAACGTAAACATAAGATTTTTTTCATAAATCTAAAAATACAACCTTTTTTTTTAAATTCGCTGAAATCTGATTGCATGCCGGCGCGTCTGGCACGAAACGCGAGGTACGTACGCGAAGACGCGCGTATGTGTGTGTGTGGGCGAGTAGTAAAAAGAAGAATTGCCAAGTCTGGAGAAAAATCACGCGAGTGAGAGAGGGAGATACAGTGTTTCGCATGGCGTACACGTATATTCCTTCCGGATCGCGGGATTTATCCAGATACCTAGGGCCGCGCTCCCTGGGTCCGACCCTTTTTATTTCGCTCGGCTTGCTCCTCCCGGGGCTCAACGCGACCGAGATAGAGCGCGAGCGCCGTTTCGATGATTCGTCGAAAAGCGCCCGCCGAAGATCGGGCGACCGTGAAAACGCCCCAGTGCTTTTCCTCCCCCCCCTATATTCTCTACGGCCACGATTTCAAACTCCAGCTTTTCTCTCTCGGCGTCGTTCTCGCGATCTTTTCTGCGGAGAGATGTATCTCTAATTGCTTGAAAAAAAGTAGCGTGAAAGATGGGACTGTTGTTTCCTACGTGCTTTACCTCCACTGTCCATTGATAGATATGCCTGATCCGATTAGGCCGAGTTGTATTTCGTGAAAAAGCTCCGCTCAAAAGCTTCGATTTGGTCGTTAGGAGCCTCTTTTTTTTTCAACTTGGACTCGTTTACGAGAAAACGTAACTCAATCCAAAATGAATTAGCAATGAAAGTCAATGACCTTTGATGTTTCAATATTTTCCCTCGCGATATCGCTTGTTTATCAATTTCCCGCAGTTTCAAGCCTCCAACGACAATTTCTCGTCGATTCCGCTGAAAAATCGAGAACAGATCGATGGATGAGAGGAGAAAGGTGGGCTGGGGGTGGAAATCAATATCGAGCCTCCCTCGTTAAAAGTAAAGTGCTGCTAATGCACAAATTTGCATATTTCTCCCGGCAGCCTCTCCCATCTTTCGCGTATAATCTCGCGCAAAATTTTGCGAAAGATTCTTGTCATCAGCGCGGGAAGGCCGCCCGCCGAGCGAGAGATAACGAGATTTGATCTACATTCATTGGCGTGCGCGCCGCCGCGGTTACTATCCGAGCCCGAGAGCTTAAACCCCTCCCCCTCCTCCTGTACACCGGACTATCCAAGTATCAGTAAGACTCCTCTCTTTTTCCCTCGATCCTCGCGCCTCATCCAATATTCGCTGACTCATTTCCTCGTCTGCCCGCGCCAGTTCCAACCCTCCTCCCCCACCCCCCCTCTTCGCAGCTTGCAATCAGAGAGAAAAGGAGAGATGGAGAACAAGAAGACATTTTCTCGGTTAAGTTTCCGAGGAATATCGACTCTGCTCGAGAGCATCACTCCAAGTCGAAAGCCAAACTGAGGCAGCTGCAAGCTTTGGAAAGTAAGGGGAGGGGGAAAGGGAAATGCTGTACAGCGTGCTCGTTCTCTCTTGCCGATCGGTTTTACCGCATTCAACGACCGAAATCAACAGCGAATTCTCGGCGAAATGCTCCTTAGGCCTCCTCTCGGTCTTAGGGGAAAGTTCGTCGACTGTCTGACCCTTCAATCGCCCTTATGAAACGATGATAGATTATTGACGTATTGATTATCGGCGGTGCACTATTTGGACGACAGGAACAATAACTTGGGGGAAATTCATGATTGGCGAACGAGAGGAAAATAGCTCTACTTAAATGTGATTCAGAAAAAAAGTATATATTTTCGTTATAAGACGAAATTCATAGATGCGCGGACGTGTAAAGTTTCTGGTAGTTGATGAGATTGTAATGGTATGGTATTGTTCAACTTATACAATCTGTATGAAATTCTAAAACTTTTGATTTCCAAGCTGCGAGGCTCGCCGAAAACTTTGCTGATGCGATTTTAAACCAGATCGCGTGATATCGATATTGTTTTTTTTTCGTTCTCTGGCACGCGAATTTTAATATTAAAATTGAAGTTGTATTATTGCCGTAAATAAGAGTTGCCTAAAAATAACCGCGGGAATAAACGATATTCGTTTATTAATGAAAAAAAAATATGAAAACGATATCACCGTTGATAAATTCGACATATTTGGTTTAAATTTTCCGCGATATAATTTCTGTATTTAAAAAAAAAATAATATTTCATCCCCGGAGAATAATTTATTTCGAAACATTCCACTCAAATTTATTTGATTTCATTACGTTTAATATTATTCTCACTTTATTTCCAAAAACAATTTGAAAAGAAACTCGAGTTTCCAAAAACTACCCTAAAAAAGCAGGCAACCGCATATCTGTCGACATAAACGTACGGCCGACGAATAAGAAAAAAAAAACACACACACGCATTGCCCGACTATTACAGACGTAGAAGTGCATGGCATTGAAAGCTGGCGTCGTAAACGATCGGTTATTGATGCGCGCATTACCGCTTGACGTAGGCGGCGCGTTAGCTTCACCCACACGCTCGAGTGTGCATCACCGCAGCAGAGTCCGGGAGCTTCATACACAGCATTAAAGACCAGAGAGCGACAAGAAGCGTGGGTGGGTGAGGAGACAGCTCAGCCGCGTAAAAAGCAAAATCCGGAGATGCCCGGGACTATGCATTACCCCCGAGGGCACATGATGAACGACCGGCAGGTGCAGGCTCGATGCGAGAAAGACGAAAGGGTATAAAGCCTGGGGGGAGGTTAACGTCACGTCCCATCGCGTCCCGATGCTGCTGGCGTGCACGCGCCAGCCAGTCACGTCGCTGCTTTTTTCCGCCGGGGATTTTTCAGGCCAGCCGCTCGCTCTACTGTGCTTGCACTCTACCCCCCCCCGACATACACACAGAGCTGGTCCTCCTTCGAAGAAAGATGTAAACATTCGCTATCATTTTTCAATTTCGAATATCTGCGCCGGGGCTCTCTCCCGCTATATGTACGTGTGCATGATACGCGGGCCGCTCAAGCTTGCGCCGTCTCTCCTCAGCTACATCGCCTGCAAGCCGAATACTCGAGGGACATTTCGACCGGGGGCCGAGTGCGCGCATAAACCTCCTTCAAGCGGTGTAGGATAAATTTACGTTGGCCGATGAAAAATCCATCAGGCCCACCCTATCTAGATTCGAATGCTCCGAGAGCAAAATAGTGACGAAGATAAGGAGAGCGGCCGAGTCTGAGGGGGGCAAGGGGATAATATTTTTTGTTCGCGCGGAGAGAGCTTGCACAGGCTCGTGTCTAGCTTAAGTTAAAATTGAACAATTCCCCGAGGCGAGCCGAGTGGAAAGAAGCGGGTGTGTCTCTCTCTCTCTCTCGCGTTATAGCCGCTCCTCTGAAGCTACGCTGTTGGAGAGAACGTATATTCCGCGCGCACGTAAGTCCGGTAGGAGCGACTCCGCCGCGCTTTCCCCACGAGGGAAATATCTTTTAGCCGTTCAGCCACGACTGCTACTGCTGCCTCGTTGACTATACACCCGGTTGGTTCTCTCTCTCTCGAGTCAAGATGACCCGGCGCTTTTCTCTCTCTTGGGCTGATCTATGCAAACTGCGAAAATAACGCACGCATCGCGATGGGGAGTAGGGCGAAACTGCCGCGCACGCGCAACAGGTGCCAACCGACCGGACGAGCTTTCTTTTTCTTCGCACCAATATACCCCCTCCCCTCGGTACCGCCTAACCTCTTTTCTACTCAAGCACACTGTCACCCCCTTCGTTTATTTATTTTTTCCTTTCCCTTTTTATTTCTGCTCGCGTACTCGAGGCTTGGAAATTGCGAGTGACAAAGTTTTCTTACGCCATCGCAAGATTAAAGCAAATCTCAGGAAATTCATTTATAGCTGGTCACCCAAACCGGGCTTTTGCAGAAACGTATAATCGATAATTTTTCTGATTAATACATCTCGAGTATAAATTTTTTCTTTTTAAGACGAGAAAATTTGAAATAGACGAACGAAGACGGGCTAGTAATGGAATTACGGGACGAAAGGCAATTTTCGCGACAAATCACCTTTGTTTACAAACAAAGCCGCGACAAAGTCGAAAGGTCTACGAGAAGAAGAAGAAGAAAAAGGCAACATCTGGGCAAAGTGATACTTTGGCATAAGACAAGGCTTTGAACACATTTGCCTAATCGGATTCCGAATGATCCAAAGAGAAGGAAGAAGATGAAGAAGAAGCGGAACAAGCACGAGAAGAGTAGAGTGGCATGGATGGGTGGGAGGGGGAGGGCAGCTTTAGGCCGAGCGCGTATAGTGCGCCGAGGAATTTCGTTCGTCCAATTGAATTTCCATGGCGACCGCTCGTCAAAAGATAAGTGGAATATACACGGGCACGCGCAGGAGGGGGAGGGAAAATTAATAACGAGCCCGCATACCGACTGCTTCTCTCTCTCACTCTCTCCCCATGGACTTTGGGGCGGGGGGACGAGCTGCTATACGACGGGGCTAAATTTCCAGCCACGTTCATCCTGCTTGCAAATGTTTCTAAACAACGTAAAAGCAATAATTTGCCGACTCGAGATGAGATAATGTTTTGCCGCGTGAACGTTTGTTTGGCCAAGCTGGAGCGTGTATTTCCAGGGGGGGAAAAAAATGTTGCAAGCTCTGGGTCAAAAATGTGGAGCGCGAGGTATTTTTTCGAGATTCCAAGCTTTTTACCTCCCGCGGGATTATCCATCACTACTTTGGGTGCCTTTTTATTTTGTCTTCCGGCCGAAAATGCGTTTTTGAGCACGAGCCATCTGGAGCTTTAAAGTACATGCAACCGAAATACCAGGGTTATAGGCAAACTGAATTTGCCTTTCCGCGAAAGTTGATCGCTTCGATAGAGCCGAGTTATGCCCGAGCAAAAATTGAATCATTATCGAGTGCCCGATATATGGGTACGAGTATAAGAAAGGAATGCGAGTCAAAAGCCGCAGGGGAGCTTGCAATGACCTCGATTAAAGGGGGAGCCGATGATAATTACTCGGCAATCGAAAGCTCTTGATAAAGCAACGCCGCGAATTTTCCGTTAGTTCTCGACTAGTTTGCCCCTGTACCCCCGATGATGAACGACTCCCTCTCTCTCTCCCATTGTTCTTTTTCTTATTACGAGGCTAAGTGAATCGCTATTTCAGAAGTTGAAGTGAAATTTCGCGCTTTTTCTCTTCTTTTTCTCTTTTTCACACGCCTTCGAGCTTTTTTTTTTCATTCTCGCGCTTTTTCATCGTCAAATTCAAGTTTGCCCAGCGGTTCTTTAATTCTCGCTTTTCCTCACGTAACGACATAACAAACTCGCTGGACTACTGGTAATAGAAAAATTATTAGATTTGAATAATTGGCGCGATATTCCGTACGCGGGCTTTATAAAAATTAAATCGTCAAAGATTAATTATTAATCTGCTGACGAGACAGCTTAATTTCTCGCATCGATTAACTTGGCAACGGTGTCGATTATTTATGAAAACGCCCTTGTACAAATAATTCCAGCACTAGCTTGCCGTTCCGGCACTTGGGCAATTCTCTTTCTAACGAGTGGCTTAGCTCTCTGAACGTGACAGAATCAATCGTCACGCCCACGAGGGCCAGGAAAGAAGTGTCCGCTCTGGATAAAAGCTTAGTTTAAGCAACAAATTAAAAGACGAAGGAGACGAGACAAAGCCTTTACAAAGATCGCCGCTAAATCGCTAAACAACGTCGAGGAGAGAGAGAGAGAAGTGTCGCACATATCCCTTGCCGGGGCTAGAATTGATGGGATTCGCCACGAGCCCAACTCTCTCGACAGTCAAATTAGAACGTTGCGAGTCGTCAAGCCCGAGGCGCTGCATATAGTCGAGATCGACGAGAGAGAGAGCGAGTGAGAGACAACAGCTGGATGAGAGGGGGAGAGTATAGCGTGCGACGTCGCGACAAGGGAAAAATTTTCAATTATCCGCCAGCGTCGTTGGATACGCGTATAGCTCCCGAGGCTGTATGTGCGGCGCAGATGCGAAGTAAATTGCGCGAGCGATGCATAACGCCCTCCTCCTCCTCCCCCGTTTGCTCTCCTCCCTCTTATGCCGTCAACCACCCTCCTACGGTCTAACGCCCTCGGGATCGATCGCAGCAACCGTTTGCGTGCGGGATGCATAAGCTCTCTCTCTCTCTCTCTCTCTCTCTCGCTTGCGCTTATACTATCGGAGTATACTGGACGCGAGCATCGTACGCCCCCCTCCTCGCTTCGAGAGCGGAACATTGAGTAATCGCGATCGGGCTATTTCAATAGGCCACCACCGCGCGCTCAATAAACAAAGGTCTTTGAACTGACTCTCCCTAGCCGTCTAGCGTGACACTGGAATTTCGCGACTCTTAAGCTTGGCAATATCTGGGAGAGGCAATGGCTGGCCGATCGAGCTGTCTAACCTGAGCTTTTGAGGTACGGGGACTAATCGGCTGTCTTAGCTTTTTTCAATGCTCGTAATGATAATTGATTTGAATATTTTGAATATAGGAAGGAAAATGAGTTTGACTCTGAATCGTTGTTTCATAAAGAATTCAACGTATTTATAAAAAGTACATTCGAAACAAGCGTTTCTATTCTTCTATGTTATTACTTCAACAGCTGCGCTATACCTTTGTCGCTTCTTCAAGTCTTTCAAAATGTAAACTTCGTGGGACGGTGGTCGCGGTTGTATCCGGCGTCGCGTAGTCAAGCCGTTGTTTTTCTTAAAGTCTCGAAGAGATAGAGAAGGACCGGAAAGAAGGCTTTTATTTCGAAAAAAAAGTAAATATTTTTCCTGAAACGAAGTCTGTTTTTTTCCCCGAGAATACGTATATATGCGAAAGAGTTTTGCCTTAGTTCCACTCATAAAAGTGACAATGGGACGAGCTAATGCGCCAATTAACATCCAAACTTTTCCTCGTCCTTTTCCCTTGCCTTTATCTGCCTCTCTTTTACACACACACACACACACATACACTTTCTCGACACTTGTATGAATTTTTCAGTCTTCTATTCAACGAAGCTGGCCCCACAGACGCGAGCCAATGCCCGGAAACTTGCGGAACATTGGATGACAAACGAGATGAAAATTAAAGTTTAAATTAGTTTTGCCTCGCCCGAGTCATTTTCCCACGGTGGAAACTGTAATATTCTCTTCTTTCTTCGCGACTTGAAAAGTGCGTAAAGAAATTTTACCTCCCCGCCTTCTCGCCTTTTCTCTTTCGCTCGCGTCATTGAATTTTAAAAATGATTTTCTTTTTTCTTTTGTAATTAAAAAAGAAAAAATGCACAACTCCGCTATCCACGAAAATCCAGCTTCTCCGGTCTACTCATCAGCCTAATCAATTAACAATAAAGCTCGATGATGCTGCATAGGTAGAGCTCGCATATAAGTGGAAAACCCCGGGATCTCAAGCTATCTACGCGGAGTTATGCTCTCGAGTATAGGTATAACAAATCTCGCGCCGGAGCGTAATTAGTATGAGGGAGCACAGGGGCTCGCTTTGCATTAGAAGCCGAAGGAAAAGGTTCGCGCTCACGGAAAATAGGAGGTCGGCGCTGGAGAGATCTGGCGGCTTTCCTGATTGGCAATATCAGAGCGGGGTTGGAAAATAGGGTCGAGAGAGAGGAAGAGGAAGAGAGAGAGAGCAAGCCGGGTGCTTATAGGCTGCTTCTGTTGCCGCAATCCTCGCGCTCACGTGGTCCACAATGCCGCCGCGGGCGTTAATTTCCCACGAAACGTATTGCACCCTCGCGATTCAATTGTTTCCAGCTTTCTCTCTTCTCCCCTGCTCTCCACCCCCTCATCTCTCTCTCTTGGCATACACGCTGCTCCCTCACTCTCACCCTGTATATCTCTGTGTACGTGAGCCCGTCTGGGGAGGGCTTATATTCACCTTTCCCACCCCCCTATCCACAGCCCCTAAGCTCATAATAATGCCTTTCTCTTACTCTGCACTTTATGTACGCCAAGCTTCATGACAGATCACGTGCCGTACTTTTTTTTTCTTTCAATTCTGCGTTCGCCGCACTTTTATGTACATTTCAACGGGCGGCTGTGCTGCTAAACTTGCCGACTCGCCTAATAGTTAAACATTTTTCACCGGGGAATTTCGAAAAAAAAAAGTTCCGCGCGCGCACAGGCAAGATGATACGAATTTACGAGCTTTCAATAACGACACAGTCCCCTGGCGGCGCGTTCCGAACAATTTCAATATCGAGATTAAATTTAGAGCCAAGCCCCGACACGCAGAATTGTAAGCTGGTAAAGCACAGAGACGACTTTGCCCGAGCGACAGCCACCCAGTGGGTATTACAGCAATGAGGCATATAATTTTCAAGTGGACGAGAGAGTATTTCGGGATGTCGATCGGGGTGTCGGGGACTATAGCGCTAATGAAACGTCAGCCTCTATATAATGTTACTCGCAGCGGGGGATCTACTCTCGACCCTGCGCGAAAGTATCAATACGATTATTCCGCAAGGCTGGCCATTTCCCCCCCGCCCCACTCCGATTAATTCCGCGGCTTTATCGCTGATAGGCGAAATTATTAATGTTTTCGTTGCGCGAGTTTCGTTCCACCCAAGTTTTCGACATTTATCAAATCTGGCTCTCTCTCTCTCTCTCTCTCTCTCTCTCTCTCTCTCTCTCTCTCTCTTTTAATTTAAATTTCAACGTCACGTTGAATATGTATTACGTTCGAGAAAGAGAGAAAGATAGTTACAGAGACGGAAAATGAGAACTAAGATAGGGGAGAAAGTTCATTAATGAATACGTTTCATCGCTGTGAGATTTTCTAACAAGCGTTGTGTCTTAGAAAATTTAACGCTAGCCTCTTATCGCGCTCCAGAGCGAAGTTATAAACAATATTCAACTTTTCGTATCTTGGAGTACTTGACACGAGAAAATAATGCATTATTTATTTGCAGCTTACATTTTACAACTACATCACCGTCGACGAGACGGTAACGTACACGCCACATCCGAAGGACGACAAGAAGACTCTGTTGACGCAGGAGGCGGTCGTCAAGGTCCATGGGGTTCCCCTCACCCATTACATGGAAGATCTCCTGACGTCCAAAATTTCGCTGAACGCTGGCAAAGTGAGTAAAACATTATTATTATTTCATTTTGCTTATTCTTTTTTCTTTTAATAAAGTACGGGTAACATATCGATTCATTACTCGGCTTTATGATAATTTTTGGTATCGAAACAGTTTCGAATTGAATTTGAAATTTAAATAAGATTAATACGGAAAGTTGGATTATTGTTTGAGTTTTACCAATAGCGCTCTCTCGCGGTATAAGTATTTGCCGAGAGGGAAAGCTCTCTCCCTTAGACTTTGAGCGCAACAGTGCTAGCTTATCCGTAATAACCGCTGTTCGATGTAATCCCCCCCCCCCTCCCCACAGAGAGCTACATCACAACTACTTTGGTTAACCAAAGATAAACTTCGGCCAACATCTTTATATCCCCCCCTCCCTCTATCGAACTTTCCTAATTAGCAATATTCCAAAGCTTATTCCGCGGACTAAAGCAAAGAGAAAGGGGGAAAAAAAAGATTTACACCGTAGCGTTCGGTTTGAAAATTGTTAATTGCAGGGCCGCCAAGCGATAGAGTGGGTGATCGACAAAATCGACTCGGAGGTAAAGGATCTGGCTAACAGCGCGGCCAAGACGACCGACGAGCTGCTGGAATCGACCCGCCGACAAATCGACGACCTCACGTCAATGACGAAGCGCAGCATGGACGAGATCCAGAGCGCGGCCAAGAAGTCGTTCGAGGAGGTGCACAATCTCACGACGCCCCCGTCCTCCTCCTCGATGCCGAAATTATAGCTCAGGTTCCGCACTAGCTTCAATCTTTTCAATTAATCCCCTCGCCCCCCCCCAGCTCAACCTCCGAGAGACACAGAGGAGAGTTGTAGCCCCGCGCCTCATTCGGCCAATTGGCTCTCGGGACATTCCGGAAAATTACTTTTCACCCTTCTCTCCTCTATCAGCTACCTAGCCCCCTCTACTCCCTCCCTCCTCGGCGCCTTTCCATCTTTGTAGAACCGACTGGGCGCAATTTTCCTCCGAACGCTCCGAGAGAGAGAGGCGCGCGTTTTACCAAGCGACGAATGTCAATTTTGGCCGAATCCGCTTTCACGGTCGCTGCAGCCGACCGCCGCGCTATGTAGCGCCGAGAAAAAAACCAGGAATGCCGTATTTTTGCCCTCCCCCACCCTGTCCACCGGTGCTTCTCTGCACTACCTTACACACAGACACACACACACACGCTATATGTACATTCGCGTAAGGACGAAATTCTTTAGTAGGCTCTGTTTTTATGCCTCTGTAATTGTTGTGTTTTCGAAAAATCTCGCGATTACAAAACTCGCGTTATTGGCTCTAGCTGCTTGTTTCTTTCGTTTTTACTCCGTATGCCGCGTGTGTTACAAACGCTTGCTCGTCGCTTTATTGTAGAACTTTTTATTTTTTTTTTCTCTCTGTTCAACTGTGCAAACTCCGAGTTGCGTCTGGAAAGTCTGATACGGTGATGTCCACGCGAAATGACGGGTCTGTACATATATGATGACTCTGCACAGCTCTGAAATTAATTAATCTTTGTTATTGCTTTTAGTGAATTGTCAAATTAATAGGGAATTGCTTTGACCGTGAAACATTTTTATTTTTTCAATAATTGCAGCTACAATAGCGCGAGGGTTAGATATTTTTCGAAAACACCGTAGGCACTCTATATATATATAAATAATTGTAAAAAAAATCGCTATTGTTTAAATAAATTTATTTAGTAATTAAATTAGGGGCTACCGAACCTGAATTATAACGTATTGTACATTGGAAAAGAAACAAATGGAAATGTAGAAAATTTTAAATATGAAAAATCAATAATGTCTTATGAAAAAAAAAACTTTATTTTCCAAGGCTTGCTGAGCGAGCTTAAGTACCGATTACTACCGCCTCTGAGATCTTGTCTTGGCCTAGAATTACAAGACCTTTTTAGCCAGTTCTTTAGCAATACTTGAATTCTCTTTTGAGACAAATTGCAGACAACTAATCTGTAATGTTCCACACACCATTAAGCTCTGTTGCAAACTATTCTTTAGATTCCTCTATCATCAGAAATTATCCTTTAACTCCTACTCGTGGCTATTTACCGAAATGAATTATAAAGCTCTTGTAACAAGGATCACGTCTTAATCGCGAGCAAAGCACAGATTGTCTCATTAGATTGTTGTTTACACCTAAAAGCTTTGATATCGGATTTTTCGCTATTAATACTCGTACAACAGTGCTTTGCCTCTCTTTACTTGAAACAGAATTGTGACTTTTTTTTAATCAATCGGCGCTAGATCATCGAGAATTCAATTTTAATTTAACGAATGGTTTGTGACTATTCACTGCTGAATTTAACGACTTCTTGTCTCTCTCAAAATCGGAATGTTCACGAATGGGAACTGGCGACTCTTGCAGCAATATTTGCTGAAAGAAAATTTAGTAGTACTTCAGTTGCTTGAACCCGTAATTGTAGTAAATTGAAGTACAGTAGTTGAATAATTATCAATGAAATAAACGATTATTGAAGTATACATGTACATTTTAGAATATTTTTTAATATACTTTTTTTTCTGTGCAAATACAATCCCAGCATTAATTAATTTTAGAAGACAAAAAAATAATTGATTATTTTTAACAATTTTGAAATATATTTATTTAAATAAAAAAGGGGTGCTCGTTGAAAATGTTGATAAGTGAGCTACTGCATGAAAAATTCAATAATTTATGTATTATATTTGTTGAATATTTAATAAAAATAGAGAATAAATAAAATATGAGAATATGAACACTTATGAGTTTTAAAAAATAGTAACGAATAATTAAATGTCATCACAGTTTAGCATTGCTTAGTAAATAGGAGTACTAAAACCAAAAAGGATATTTATTTAAATGTAACTTTATTACTCTATTGATATCCTGGATTCTGTTACACATAACGCTATGTAACCGATATGTCTGATAAACAGTATTAAAAAACAATTAGAAAAAAAAATAAAAAAAGAAAAAAATAGAGCTAATAAAATTATTATGCATCAACTTTGATACTATTTGTATTACAAACCGAGAATACTGAAAAAAAAGTGCTCGTCTTATTATTCAATTTTTGTGATAAAGATCTGTTTAATTTACAAAGATAATTTTTTCTAATTGTTATACTTCATATTGTTATCATATACAAAATTATGAATTTGCTAACGCAAAAACAAACAAAGATTGTAATTTTATTATTTTTTACTATTTTGAAGGCTTGATACGACAATTTACAATTCTCAAAAAAATGTGACACGAATGGTAATCATTCGATTGTTGATCGAACTAATATAACATTACGATTCTCAGTAAACATTTTCTCGAACTAAATAAGTCGATTGTAAAATATCTCACGATTTATTTTGAGACTGTTGTTACGACTTTTAATTTATTTCTCCTAATTTAAGCATCAATAACAATGTAATAATTAACACCTACTCACGCGCGTGAGAATATTCACTGCAACTTGGAAACAAAAAAAAACAGAAAAATGATGTAACAAAATAAATTAACATTAGTTGTTTCAAAATCCTCACTCGTCGACTCGGTTTTCATTGTTAATCTCCATAATCCAAAAGAAAAAGCAAACAAACATCCTTAAAAAACACCAGATATCCGCCGATCTTGGAAGATCCAGGGTTTCTCGTGAAACGCTGTACATCCAAATCGAAATAAAGAAGAACAGAGGTAAAGCGAGAGAGAGACAGAGTGGCCAACGGATTCCAATGATTAGCAGCAGTAGCACAGAGGATAAGCCGAGAGAGAGAGAGAGAGAGAGAGAGAGAGAGAGAGAGAAAGCGAAGGACGGGGATGTCCAGTAGCAGTGTGGTCGTGGCGGCAGCAACGTCGAGGGGGGGGAGAGACACTCGAGAGAGTCGAGTGGGAGTGGGGTGGGGAGCTCAAGTGTGCATCCGCGCGGGCGGGCTGCAGCAGGCGAAATCGATCTCTCGAAATTCCGCGGGCGCAATTGCGGGCCCGTGCAATTTCCAAGTGCGCCCGGCCATTACCGAAATAGCAAGGGACGAGCGAGTGAGGAGGGAACTAGCCGATTTCCGGATGGCTGGCCAAACGAGGCCTGCCGGAAAGGGGGAGGTGGAATAGTCGAGACAGAGAGCAGAGAACGTGACGCGAGGGGTAATTAATGAGTGCGAGCTTCGTCGCGCCCGAGCCCTCCCCACTCTGAAGCGAGAGAGAGAGAGAGAGAGAGTTGGCTGGAATCAAATATTGACCGAGCCTGATTGTCATCTGGCGTATGTGTGATCTTCCGCAGCTGCTTCCCCGCGGCTCCCGGCGAGCGTATTAATGCTTTTCTCCGGCACCGTTACTACTGCTTTTAAGCACTTGTGCACTCGCTAAGCCATATTCCCCTCTGTCTCTCGGCACTGAATGTAATTTTTGACCGATTCGACTTAATTGCTTTCCGACGACTCTCCACCAGCCTCCACGTGCTACTCTGCAGATCAAATATTTCATCCCTCGCGTAATCGTGTAAATCGCGGCTAATGACTCGTTCAGCGGACAATTGATTATAACCTCGAGCTGTCTCCCGAAGATCCTTCGGAAATGCATAGCGACGACATTTAACACCGAGTCAAGGATCGATACAACGTGCCGTCCTGGAAAAGGAGCACACCGAGTATTTGACAGCTTCGCTTCCCCCCTATACATCACACAGAGTCGTCCTCGCGGGAGGATTGTAACGAATTTCGGAGACGAGAGGGTAAAATTTGATTATGCGCCTCCGCGCGAGACAAGCCATTCTCGGTCGCGCATGACTCGTCGAGTGGACCGGAAGCCGGGCTGATTGACCTACTGCTCGCGACGCAAATCGAATTAGGCTGTCTGACACGCCAGTCACCAAGCTCGCTCGCCTCCCCCTTTGTTTCACGTCAAGGAGATCCAGCGGCTAATGTCGAGGTTCCCTCCCGTCTGCGTATTATCTCCGTATTCGGTCTTCTCGATAATGCTCTGCAACTATAGCGAGCTTTTTGTTTTTAAAAAAAAAGTGTAATTTCCCCAACTCTCGGCGGCTCGCAAGTGCTCCTTCGCGCAATTAGCCAATGAACTTTCGCCGGCGAAATTAAGGCGAGCGACGTTGTTTCAGCGGCAACCGACACGGCCGAGTAATTCCATTCTCGTTTCGGCGAAGGGGGCGAGAAAAATCTCAGCGCAAGCTACGGGAATAGTGTCTTCGAGCGTTAGCGCCGTATAAACGAGAGGCTCTCTCTCTCTCTCTGCAGAGTCGCTGGAGCTATTTTTTGCCCTCGACTGGAGAAATTGAATTGAACGGAGCCAAGGAGGTACGGAGTGGGTGAGAACAGTCGGAGGCTTCCCTCTCTCACGTTTGTGGCCGCTCTCTCTCTCCGATGCGCAGGTGAAATTACGTGCGAGAACTTAGTCCAAGCACTATGGCACACATATATACACCGGCAGCAGTCGGAGGGTCAGTCGAACGAAAGATATAGGAAAGAGAGAGAGGTGTGGGGAGGCGAATTCCCGATTCTGCGACGTACACAGACGGACGCGCAAAGCGTCCTGCACTCAGGGATCTCACTCTCTCTCTTGCCCTCGGTCGGTGGGGGACTCGTAAAAAGGATCCCTCGGACTTTTAGAGCCACACGCGATATATATACGCCCGTGTCCGAGAGAGAGAGAGGAAGAGCCCCGACGACGACGGCTCAGAGGGGAGGCTTCATGGTTTACACATCGCAATGGTGTTCGTCACCCCGTAAAAGCTACGATCACCCACCTTACTCCCATCTACCTCCCGCGCTCTCTCTCTCTCTCTCTCTCTTTCTCTCTCTTGAACTGGCCGAGAAGAAGCGAGAGAAAGACTGACCAGTGGTCAAGAAGATCCTCCCTACGAGTGCGGCTCTTTCGGCTCACGAGCCCGTGAAAGCCATCCTCTCGATTCCTTCTTCAACTCCTCTTGGACCTCCTTACGCCCACTCCCCCCCCCCTTCTCCCTACCGTCTCGAGACACTCCTTCTCTTAGGTCTTCCTCTCTCGCCTTCTTTCCCACCTATGACCTTTACTCCCTCGGTCGAGGCAACTACTGCTGAAAGGGCAAAGATTTGTGCTCCCCGGCTGAATTCTCTTTCTCCAGCTGCTATCTCGATGCCTATTCCTCGAATCTATTTTTGTAATCAATTTTCAGATTTGTCGAAAAGTGCGTTTGCTTATTTTTTTTGTTTTTTTTTTTTCATTGCGTTTTAATATTATAACGCGCGATGCAACATTTACGCGGCGAGAGCTGTAGGAAAATATTTGCGGACGTTTTGATTTGTTTAAGTGATAAAATGAAACAGCCCGCCAACGCGACGTGCGCGCGGATCGCAGGTGAAAAGCTTCAATTAAAACTTTATAAATATATTCGAAATTTTTTTTATTTATAAATATATACGAAATAATAAAACATTCGGAAAAAGAAAATAACAAAATTCCCGTTTGCCAAATAATATTTGAATTTGCTCTTTTTGTTATTAATATCATTTGTTTTTGAACTCATCGCAAACGTTGCCGGCGTAATTTTAATTAAAACGCGCGCAAGCGAAAAATTACACTTTTTTGTTTTGTTTTCGTTCTTCCGTCTACTAAACCAGAAATTTTTCTAATAAAAATTTTCAAGTACACTTTTCGAACAATTTTTCCCAAGATAATAATCTCGCGATACAATAAAAAGTTAAAAAAAACACACACACAGAAGAAAAAATGCGGTATTAATTATGTTAGGTCAATTAGAGAGGGCGGGAAATTAATTTTTCATAAACGTCGGGATTTAATCAGTCGGCCGGCAGCTTCGAATCCACACCAGTGTGTATTTGCATGGTCGAAAACAAAGAGGGAGCGAGAGGCAAGGCCGAGAGAGAGAGAGTAGCGCATATGGCTGACTCTATTAGCATACAATTACCCCCATAGCGTTTCTTTTGCGATTCATATTTAGTGTAGAAGCAGAGAGCGAGCGAGAGGAGGGGAGGGAGAAAGCTCGGGTCTCCGCCTTCACGATCTGCGGCTGCTCAACTGGCTTTTGAGCTTCCGGCCGAGACATTTGCGTGCAAATTGCCAAGAACACGATTTCGCTCTGGTGCGCTCAGGAAGTGCTTTTCAGGAAAAGTCGATAAAACCGATCGGTTCCCGGGGCCAGAGCTTTACTCCTGCTCGTCGCACACGCGTTTGCTCGCTCTGTTGCTATAAAACATTATGTAAGCTCCCTTAAGTGGCACTCGAAAATCCCATCGCATGAAAGCTCGATTTATTTACGTGCCTCTGTGCGTCTGCGTTTTTCTCCTGCCTTGTACGGGAGAGGGGAAAAAAATAACGCACACGCACGCGCGATTTTATATTTCGATGAAAAAAAGAATATTTTTACTCTCCGATTTCTTTCTGTTGCATACGCACTTGAACTCGATTAAACAATCTCTCGATGTTCGCGATTTAAAAAATAAAAAAAATCGTCAACCCTTTAAAAAAAAAAAGGTCGAGAAGGGAAAAAAAAGTTCTCGCCAAGTCGGATAAGATAAAAAATTGGCGGGCAGTTTGAAAAAGTAGTCGCAGTTATCGGGAGTTGAGAGGGGGGAAAAAATGACGCCGGCAACTTAAGCGCTTTACAGGGAGTCTTTAGCGCAAACAGAGGCACACGCGTCACAGGGCCGATAGTTGAGGCTGAAAGAGAACCGGAGGTGAGTGGGGAGGGGGGGAGCTGTTTCGTTAAAAGCACGAAGCTGGAGTAAAGCGGCACGCGAGCCAACACGCGGCCGCGCGCATCGGAAAGGCCCTCCCCCCTCCCGCTACACTCCAGGTCCGCAGAGCCGAGCTTTGGCGCAGCCGCTCGAACGTTAACTTAATTAACGCAGCCGCCCTCCCCCGCGTTCTACCAACAAGAGCTGCTGCGCACGAGACAGCCGTTTCCGCCTTGCCTCCATCCGTGCGCCATTTGGAAATCTCTCTCTTCTCCTCCTTCTCTCTCGGAATACCCGCGAAAAATCGAGCAGTTGGTATATAGCTTTTCCGAGCACGCGTTTTGCGCCATCCGACTGCAAAAGCTCTCTCGGCCTTTTCTTTTCCACGGCCCCTTTGCCGTGGGAGCGTCTCCTGTATAATTCAAAATCGATCAAGCTCCCGCTGAAAGCTCTGTTTTCCTCTTGAAATAATCCGCTTGTTTGGCCCGTCGTCGGCGCTGGCGAATAAAAAAGCAGCTTAACCACCGCCAGCCGCCGACTTTGTTTGCGTTAATTTTCCCCGAGAAATCGTATTAATCGAATTTCGAGCTTTACAGCGGGTCGTGCGCTTCGTATAAAAGGCAGAAATCGCGGAAAAGCCGAAAATCGCGAACAAACGATCGTGATTGTGTCGGCAGCAACGTGATTGTTAATTTACCATAGGCGCGCGCGCGCGCACCCGTTGACGTTTATCGCAGCGGCAAACTGCTGTATATATTTTTTTTCTTGCCGTTTCACCGATTTTAAAAAGCTTCCGGCGATCTTTTGCACACGCACGTAGTTTCCAGTGCGCGGGGTTTATATTTTCCGCGTCTGCTCGGGGGTCCGTTAAAAATCGACGTTAATTTCCAGCTGATTGCCGGACTACAGCGCGGCTATATTTTTCAATCTGTCACGCGCGTTTGCTTTATTAACCCTTGTGAGGCTAACAACAACAAAAAACCTTTTTTTACGTTTGTTTCCGAGCAAACAAAAACCGCCAGCTTTTTGTGCTTTTGTGGAGAAACACTATTACGACAGTTTCGAAAAAGCAATGGGCTCTTTGTCATTATTAAGAATTTAATCCATTCGAGAGGGAAAAAACGTATTTTCGGAAAATATTGTAACGATGGAATAAGAATTATGTACGGCTACGCTGAATACAGCGTAACCGTACACAAGTCAGCTGGGCATGGTAGAGCTGGAAAATTTTCGATGAAATTGGGATTTGAAAATTGAGCGAATCCAGATCACCGCGAAACCCCTCAATACCTTCCCCTCTTCACCGCACATTTACTCGAGAAGCCGTTAAAGCCTATTAACCGAAAGCTGATCAATTAGTGGATTGAACAATGAGCTATTACCATCCCCTCTCCTTTCCACCCCTTTTGCGACTTCATAATCGCTCTTCGAAGCTTCTCCCCGATTTTGCATTTTTCCCCCTAAGCACGTAAACACGTAATCTCAGTAAAAGAGATAGCGAGAGAGAGTAAAAAAGGAAATTCCAAATTTTGACGTTTTCCCAGAACTGCCATTATACCTTACCGGAGTTCCAGACTTTCCTCCAAAGTTTTTTAACATCGAAGGTGGCGGAGCGGGAGGCTGTAAAAAAGTGCAACAAGTACACGGTCTCTCTCTCTTTCTCGCTCACGCTTGGCTTGTCTAAAAAGACTCAATATTCCAGACGCGCCGCTACTTTGAATACCGCGTATATACTTACCGGATCAGCGGCAGAAGGATGAGAAGCCGATGGTGGAGTGAGGAAGGTGGGGGAGGGGAGGGAGAGCTGATCGGAGGAAAAGTAAACCTCGGCGGAGCCAAGTAAGACTGTATATAGGTATATAGAGGGAGAGAGAAGGAGACTGTAGGGAGATGGCCGGAGACTTAGAGGGTCGATCGTTAGGAGTGAACTTTGATTCGCCAAGGTAGAGTTTTAGCGCGAGAGAGGGCAAAGTGTCGGGCGCGCTACTGGGCCGTAAGAGAGTGGGGGGCGAGCAGGGCGCGAATAGCTAATAACGAACGTGCCTCGGAATACTAATCGCACTACCCGCGGAGATATTCGTCTGGGATGGAC
Organism: Anagyrus pseudococci; assembly: GCA_030522585.1. Classification (NCBI taxonomy): domain Eukaryota; kingdom Metazoa; phylum Arthropoda; class Insecta; order Hymenoptera; family Encyrtidae; genus Anagyrus; species Anagyrus pseudococci. Next base: position 54,106 of record JAPYYQ010000247.1, read on the forward strand.
GGGTGCGGACGGGAAGGGGGCGGGGGTCTGAGAAGAAGGATGAGAAGGTGGATGGCTCTGGGCAGAAAGTGGGCATTATGCATTCCGTCCCCGATAATCCGGGACAATGAAAGCGAGCGCATGCGCGCCCTGGCCACCAAATCGAGCGTAAAGAGCAGCCATGCCTTGGCTTTATGCTGTACGGCTACTGATGCTGCTGCTGCTGTTGATGCTGCTTTGGGTATGTGTGTACAGGCTATTCGAGATGTGGAGTACTTCCCTCGGGTTATAATGCCCCGGACGAATTTCTCGACGCCTGCATGTCCGAGTGTAGCGAGATATCATAGTCGTTGCGATAATGCTGCGCGCTGCGTAAACAGAAGATAGGATAACTACGAGTTCAGATACCACGAGTTGGATTCCGCGGAGAGGGATGTGTCGAGGAAAATTTACGAGGAATCATTTGGGTACCTTCAGATTCAAGAGAACCAAATCAGGGCGGGCTATGCTAATCTCGTTTACTTTTTTACCCCGATGGCAAAGTAAAAGAGAGAAGGTTAAAGGCGATCCGTAGGGGGGGAAGCGTATAAGCATCGGCTGTTTACAAGAATGTAAATTTTCGGTAAGCTCCTTGTACAAGGCCCCCAGAAGAAAGCCCATATCCAACTTGATCACGCTACAATGCCGCGCTTCTCTCCACGGGAGGTGCACTGTACGATGATAATGGCTGTATAGGGGGAAGGGAGAGAGTGACAAGATAGAGAGACGAGGCAGGGACAAAGTTTTCCCGTAAACAAGAGCCGCATCGCGCGAGCGAGACTTTCAGGCGTCGATGACCCAGCTTGATATCCCTTTGAGGCGGAGGTGCCGACGCTAAGCAGAGCAAAGGTATATCCCTTACCCCCCCCCCCCCCTTGCAGACGTTACGTTACGGAAGAGGGGGAGGGGTGGCGTAACTGCGGAGTTAACTAATAGCCTCTTAGCCTCGGCTTACCGGGATCACCCTGGCCCCCGTGTATTCGCTCGCGGATATGGAGCCTTAAGCTCGGCCGGGCTCTCCTATGGTATACCGATCTCTCCATTGGCCAATGTGACGCTCGAGGCGGCAGCTCTCGGGTTTCAACATTCCTGCAGCTATACGTGATTAATTACGACGTAGCGACTCGTTTTGTTTCTTCTGGTGGCTTTTCTATTTTTGTAACGTACCTGCGATGACTATCGTAAATCAGAGTGTATCTGCTGTGCGATGAATACGACATTTATGCATGACGGAAGATTTGACTTTTTTTGTTTTGTTTCGTTGAAACGTTATAATACAAAACAGAGTGATTGTTTCGAAAAAAACAGGAAAAAAAGAGAGAAAAAGAAACGACGAAAAATTGACATTCAATTGTAGCGAAATAATGGTCGCGTCGCGTTGTCCCGGTTTTACGATTAAAATTACGTGGTCGCACCGAGCGCCATGTACGACACGCACAAAGCCGAGCTTTTTACGAGTACGCGTAAAAATATTGGGAGGAGCGAAAAAAAAAGGAGGAAACCACCTCATCCCCTTCTATCAGCCGTGTTTATATCAAGCTTTTCCGCGTATGCAATTATTCTTTTCCGTTATAATAATACTTCGACTTTTTAATACGTCAAGCATTCAACGTTATACTACCGCTGCTGTATAGCGAGCTTCTAAAAATAACTGGGTGAGACAGTGAAAGGGTATAGAAAGAGAACTGGCGCGTACACGCGGACGATCGACGAAAGAAAAACGAGGAGCAGTTGCGTTTTAGCGATGGAGAAAAGGTTTTCGGGATGGGATGGGCTGTATCGAGGGAAGGTCCAGCGGGAGTGCAATTGGGTGGGACGCGTTAATTTATTTAGCGGTCCCAAAAAGGGACAAGAGGCAGAGAGAGAGAGAGAGAAAAAGGGGGGGATCCCACGATGCCATTGTATCGACAGGTTTTATACCCTACCACCGCCTCCTGCCTGCCTGCTGTAGCTCTACCTTTTGAAATATATCACCTACACCGTAGCCGGGCTATCGTCTCTCAAAGTCTCTCTGGGGCTTAAATTAATTTTATGGTGAAACTAGCCGACCCGGCGCGTGCCAAGGTTCGTTAGCGCCAAAGAAATATAGCCGTAGCTGTACAAGCGAGTCAGTGGCTTTTTCGAACTTTATTTTATTTTTTCGAACTCGCTCTTCGGACCCTTTTGAAAATATAGCTAATTCAATTGTGCAGGGGATCAAAACTCTCAAAGCTCTCGAATTGATTTTCCAAATTTGAAATTGAAACGTTCGAGTCGTTGAGCGGCGAGCGCTAGGGCCCAATAAATACATTTCCCCCCCCCCCCCCTTCTTTTTTCTGCTCCGCTCGACAAATAAATAAAAAAAGACTGTGCACAATGGACGTAACACACCAGATTGCGAGTCTATCAAAATAAGACATTGCGGGGAAAACGAGGAGGAAGGAAAGGGGGGGGGAAGGTTGCTCGGAGCGCGCGCAATTCGCCAGACTGGGGCACACAGCACGCCGTGCAATCATCGTTATACCGACCTCGTTCCACTGGAAAAGCCTGTCTCTCCTCGGGAGAGAGAGAGAGAGCCCAGTCGGAGAAAACTCTCGAAATACCTCTCCCCTCGCTCCCCCTGCGTTATAGAATCAAGCCGCACATCCCAGACGATATAATTCGCATGGGGCTCTGTACGGCCGGTCATTCTTCGAGCATCAAGGAGGGACAGCGATGAAGGGCCGAGAAAAAGCTCAGTGGACCAGCGGAGATCGAGCCAATATCGCCAAAGTTTTTCCAGTCTCGAAAGTTTGGCGATCGAGAGGAGGGTGGGAAAAAAAGGAGCCTAGAGCGCCAAGTTTCGCAAGAAGTGGCCAAGCTGCCTCTCTCCACGAAGCACACCGGCTAAGCGTGACCGCAAGCCCGGGGCTATACTTTTATGAATTTCATGTACAGAAATTTCATGCTCCTCGTATTCGAAACTCTCTCTCTCTCTCATGCGCTCGCCGTGGCTTGGCTCTCATCTCGATCCCTAAATTAAGTTTGCTGCCTCCGTTTCGTTTATAGCTATACTACAATCTTGAGAAGGAGAGGCTATTTTTACTCGGCCTGCAGCGGGATTATTGTGACGTTAGAAATGCAGCTTTAAAAAAAAAAGCAACAAAATAAACGCGTTGATAAGGTTTTCTCTTTAATTTTCAATGGGGTAAAGGTGTTTAGCAAGTGTTGCACCGATGTCGGTAGTTGAATAAAAATTTACAGGTAATTAAAAGCGCGATAAAAACGGGGGGGGGGAGAAAGGGGCATAAAGAGAGGGAGAAAAAAAAGATAAGGTCATATGAATGGAGCTAAGCGACGATAACTTTTGTTTAATCAGTACAATAAAGGGCCCATCTTCTCTCGACTTGATGCTGGCATTATTCTTTTGTCATTCATATCAGGATAAAGAGGGGCAGAGAGAGAGAGAGAGAGAGAGAGAGAGAGAGAGAGAGAGAGAGAGAGAGAGAGAGTATAAGAGAGCAGCGTTTCACGATCGATCGTAAAAGTCAACGCATTTCTTAACGTATATATAAAACGAGCGAGAGAGAGACAGTCTATATCGGCCGCCTGCTCAGCTCAGCTTTTCCTCTCTTATTTCTTTGACTTTTGTATCGTCCCTAACCCATAAAGACTCTCTCGACAAGGACATCTGCCGAGAAGCCGAGCAATCAAACGTTTATTACAGAGCAAGCCCGGGTTTTCTTGTTTCATCCCCCTATAACGACGCCCCTTCCGCGCCTAGGAAAGCCCGTTGGCGAAATAAAGAATCCCGAACGATATGCCAAAACTTAATTTTCCGCGTTTTATGCGTTATAGAAAACCCCGCACGCGAAACGTATGGATTTCCCCCCCCCCTTTTTTTACGAGCCGCTATCCTCGTATTCCTCCAACGAGGCCGAAACCAAAAAAAAGAGAGAAAATCACGCGGCAAAGCGACGTATTAAACAAGTTATAACAAAGCCAGGCGGCGGCAGGCGCGCGCAAAGTGACAGGATGGAAAAATCGACTTTTCATTCGTTTATTTAGCGAGTGGGAACCGATATATATGCATACCTCACCAATGTTTTTACATATACAGAGAGACGGTATGGGGCTAAGCTTTAAAGCGGCCCCGGCTGTTCTATTTTTCGCCAAGTGTCGCGAACAAAACAGGCCGCGAGGGGGCAGAAATTTTCCCCTCGATAAACTGGCACGTAATATCCTGGCGCTATATACGCTCTCTCGGGCTGTCGATCGACTTTGTCCGCGCGCTACTCCACCGACCAAATGAATCGCGCTGCATCAAGGACGACCGGTCGAGAGCGTATATATAGCTGCAGCTCTCTCTCTCTCTCTCTCGACGCTGGACAACGAAACTTTTCGAGCGAAATAAATCGCGCGTCACTGCTCGTCGACTACTTCGCACACACATAGCGTGGGCTCTAGGACGTAGCGTGCGCTCGGAAAATATGCGCTCGACGAATAAATGGGAGGGAGGGATGACGATAAATCGTAGTTTTGTTGTTTTTTTTACTCTCTCTCTGCCCCGCCGCCTATATACCTCGACATTCCTCATATATGCATATTGCGACTGCGCTTAATTGCGCATCCTAAAGAACTCAACGTCTCTGCCTCTCACTTGTGTGTGTTCTTTTTTTTTTGCATAAATCGCTTTTTTCGCATCGTCATTCTGTCAGATTCGAAAACAGCCGGTAATCAGCGATCGCACGACCTACAGCAGAAAGCCCGCGCGCGAGAGAGAGAGAGAGGGGGGAACTAAATCCAAGCGGCGCAAAGTACGCGTGCCCCTCATCGAGTACAGTCGTTTTTTTTTTATATCGAGAGCTGGCAAAGCTGCTCGAAAAAGACGAAAAAGCGCCTAGCCTCCAGCAGGCGTCGGGGGGCCTCGCGCAATATCGGGTTTGCGTAATCGTACGCGTAAGAGAGAGACATGACAAAGTCCAGACTACAGGCGAGGGAGAGAGAGTTATCGGCCAGAGCTCGACGCTTAAGGAGGGAGAGAGTGATCGGCTATCGGCCCCGCCGGCACTTTGCTCGTCGCGAGTCTCTCTCGTATACACACGCCCGAGCAAAGCGAATATAATCAAACGCGTGATGGGCAAGCCTCAGCTCGGATGCCTATCTCACCTCGAGAGGCTTCTTATCTTCTCGACGACGAGAGAGGGAGGGAACTGCTTAGCTAGTGCAGTGCGCGCTCTTGCTTCGGGTGGTTTACGCACCGGACTGTACCCTCTCTCTCTCTCTCGCTTACTATATCTCCGCCTGTTGGCGTAAGTGTCCGAGAGGAACGCGGCGAATCGCGAAAATTCGTGGACCGTGTTTGCCGGCGATTCCGACTATGGAATTCAAAGCCTGCCCCGGCTCCGCATTCCCTTGATTAATTCCCCTACCCTTCCCACCCTCCCCTTGTCATCTTGCTAGTGCAATGTACATGTAGAGAGAGAGGGGGGGGGTAAAGGGCCGAGACGTTGCTCCAGCCCAGTCGCGTCGGGTGGTCCGATTAAAGTGATGGATTAATATACGTTAATGGAGGCACCACGAATAAAGTTGCGCCTCTGTATTATCCAGTTTGTTGTCTGCCCCGCGCTCGGCGAAATTATGATGACCAAGTTTAATATCGTCTCTATATCTCTCTGCCGTGCAGCAGGAATCCTTTCTAGCTCCGTTTCCTTCATCTATCCACATCCCCTGCGTTAAGTGCCAACAATGATAACGTCTTCGCGACTTCGCATTCGCTGTTAGTCAACGTCCGATTGACGATTTCGTCTATTGTTAATAATCTCTTAATCCTTCGATAACTATTGGAATGTTAATCTTTTTTCAACTTTCGATAAAGATTTTCGATGAGAACCAAAAGATAGTTTTATATAAATTTAATTTTTTTACCTGTATACTTATCTACCCTTTGACGCATAAGTTCTAAAACCACCGAGTCTAGTTGAAATAAACAAATACGATACAGATCGCAAGGGTATTACATAGACAAGCATCGAAGCAATTTCGGAGTAAAAACAATCGTACGACAGAAGCTTAAGCGCGCAGATATAAATCAACAGCTGTATCAGATCAGTTATAGATTTAATCGAGCACTTGTCGACGCGCCCACTCATATTCCCTAAACTTCCCTGTCTAATCTCCAAACTCTTTTTTTTTTTAATTCCAAAGTCAGCGATTCGGCGGTGTAGGCAGCTCTTCCGAGCCGCAGAGAGGAATCAGTCGGCAGCGCCACACATACAGAGAGACGCGCAGACACACACGTAGAGACTGTGCGCCAGGCGGTAAAAAGAGTAAGCAGCAAGAGCGACGAGTAGCAGCGCCGGATCGGCAACCTAACCTCGAACCTCGCCACGATATATTTCCAGCGCACACAAGGAGACAGGGCGCTGCGCGTGAACGGCCCGTAATAGTAGTACAGGGCAGCGGCTGCTCCACCGCGTCGTCTGGATGATCGGAGTGTCGTGATAATATCAAAAGAGAGCCAAAGATGACCGGCAACGGGGAACAGCACGAGGGTGGCCTCAGGCTCAGGAGGACCAAGAGCGTCACCCGCGCCGAGGAGATTGCCAAGGCTGAGCAGATGGCACGCAAATCCCAGCCGGACCATCCGTGAGTACACGCACACACGTCTCTTTCTGCTTGGGATAGGCTCTTTTTGTCACTCTCTCGCACCTGTCTCCGTCTCTTTCTCACTCGGCGTGTATATACGAGCAATGTGTCGAGAAGCCAGGCACTTGCCAGGATTAGCTTCTTCCTCTTCTACTTTCAAAATATTTACGTTCTCAACTTTGGAGAATCGATCGCCACTCTCCTCTGTGTTCGATCCGCGTTTTGTACAAATACCCGTCTCTCTCTCTCTCTCTTGATCTTTCGGGCTGTGTTAATAAGCGATAGGTTCTTTTTTTGTTTCAATGCAAATAAAGCGTTGATTCAGTAACGAGTGATTCTCGATGGAATTTTCGGGAGTTACGGTGTACAGACAGGAGCAAAGATGTCATTCTGCTACTACTTACGTCATTTATTTTAATCGGAGATAGAGAGAGAGAAGTAGAGAGTCATCTATACACGAAGCAGTTCGAGATAAAAATTGGGTCTAAAAGAACAAGTAAAAGAAAAAAAGAAACAAGACGCGATAAAAAAAAACAACAAAAATTCGGAGTAGAGACTCTAACCTCGCGCTGCTTTTGCGGAGCATTGGAGAAGAAAGTCGTGCTCCAAATGCTCCGTTTCCGAAGGCAACGCGCGCGCACCGGCTTTAACAAGCCCACGCAGAGTGCCAGAACTTACTGCGCTTGCGTAGGGCGGGCTGTTATGGATTCGCGGAGAAGCCTATATACTTTCCCTCGATTGCATTCACTTTCGTTCTCGCTCCAACCCCATGTGGCTCTTCTCGCCTTGCTTTTCCTTCTTCTTCATCGGGTTAATGAGATTTTAACGATGCTTCTTTGACTAGCAGCCTGGCCACTTGGAATATTAATTTGATGCAGTGAGAGACCTCGTGTGAGAGTGTGACGAGGGCCTCTCCCTCTTTCCCCGGAAGGCCGGAGGAATAAAAACGACCGCGACAATTCCGGTGCGATAAGATACGGAGAGCTTGACCGGCTGCGCGTCGGCTCGTCTAAATGTTGATGATAAATTTTGTCTGCTCTGTCGATTTCGTAGCCACGAGTTATTTACGCGGACTCGGATTTCCAGTTATGTCCCCCACTTTTCCTTCTCTCTTGCTTTATCTCTTCTTTTCTTAGACTAGCCTAGACGAGTAATTATACTATACTAAGCGGTCATTCGTTACGGTCGTCCGATTCTACGTTTAATAAACCGATCTTTGAATGTGCAGTTTCCAAAACAACGTCAACATGGACTATTTTGAGATTCCGCTAAATTCAAATGCTTCCTTGTTTTTTCCTCGAGTGTCGCGCGAGCTCGGTGAACGTAAATATAAAATCCTGTTTTTCCACGGAAATGGTAAATACAGAGAGATTACGCGTATTCCATTAAAAAAAAAACAAACACGTGTAAATAGGATTAGTCAAGCAGTCCAAAGTGTGATATCAAAATCGGAGCAATGAAAACATAATCACGAGAGATTGCGAGTTAAACATAGTTGAGCCGGTTGCATAATCGTCGATCAGTTAAGCCGGGGACAACGCGCAACGAAGACGCAACAAATCTCTACGCTGTATATATATATATACATATATGCATAGCAGAAAGGCTTATCGCGTCGACGATCGAATTGTCAAAATACGACATAACAGCTTCAAAGCCACGGAAGAAACCTCGGGCTTTGTCCCTTATACGAAGGATTTTTATAAACTCGATCTGCATTCAAATGGACGTACATATATAGTGACGTACATAGTGAGGGCCACGTACGCAGCCTGGAGTAATTCCGCATTCACGCTGGACGGGCCGAAGCACGTCAAGTTAGATCATGAATTATTCAGAGTCGAATCGTCGCCTAAGCGACTGCCGCTGATGTATAAGGCCCATCTGCGGCCGTAGAGGGGGGGAAGTGAGCACGAGCTTTCGATGGGCACTAAGCTATGACCCTACCCCTTTTTCTCTCTCCGTCAGCTTCTTTCCATCGACAATCCGGGGGAGAAGGTGGTTTTCGAATAAAAAGTTAAATTTCTGGATGGAAATAGATCGTCGAAAATGAGATACCAGGGTTTTTTTTTCGAAAAATGAAAGAAAGAAAAAAGTTGAAAAACGTTTTTCTCGGTGAAAACCGAGAGAGTTGGATGTATATGCGTTGAATTCCGATTGAGCGATGCCATTTCAAGCGAAAGGAAAACTCTTTATACCGGCAACTTGTTGTTTTTGCGGTGATTATAACGCGTGACTTGTAATTACGTTTTTATAACGGCATTTAAATTCAAGAGCAGCTTACCTTCGGTTTCTCTTACGTAAGAAAATTGAGGCTTACCGCGAGTGCGTGATTTTTCGTAATTTTCCATTTTCAAACGAAATAAAATTAAATAATTATCACGCTCGCTGCATAAGAATTAAAAGCTAAGGTGCTTATAGAACTTTTGAATTTGAACGAACATTCATCTAAGATCATTATTTAATTGAAAATTAAAAACCAAGTCAATTCTCAGCATCTGTCGATTATTAAAAGCGGAAAATCTACCCTAAAAGCAAAAAAAAAAGGGAAATATCCAATAACATTAAAGCCGCGTAACTTCAAAATTTTCCACGTGTAAGCTCCTCCGCGTTTTCGTTCTTCAGAAGTATCTCCTTATGCAAGAATACAAGAAGATAAAATACAGCAAAAAAAACACACACGCACACGCGGTTATGTAGACTCGAAGTGGGAGGGAATGGGAGTAGAAGACGGCTGATACGTTACAGCTTTATCCTCCTTTCATCCGTCGGTTTTAACTCGTTTTTGTGCCTCTGCACAAGCAGACGGCCGTATATATACACTTACAAACCATACACAGGCACACGGACACAAGCACGTACACACACGTTTCACCAGCACGAAGAGATTGAGTCTCGAGCGCGGCAAAAAGCCTCTCGCGCGAAATAACGTGGCGATGAGGAGCCGAGACTGGCCCGAGCGAACGAGCAAGCCAAAGAGAGAGGGGGCGAGGGAGAGATAGTCCCAGATAAACTTATTAATCTTCTAAAGCAGCAAACGACTTGGCCAGACACTCTCTCTCTCTCTCTCTCTCTCTCTCTCTCTCTCTCTCTCTCTCTCTCTCGGCCCTCGTCCGCGAAATGCAAATGCAAGGGAGGACCGGCAATGTGCACGTGGCCCCCGGGCGCGTCGAGCTGCGCCTTTCCTGTGTTTGTCGACAGCCCGGAATACGTAATGCTAAAATACTGCCTCTGTAATTAATCTACTTTCTTCGGCTTCTCCGCTTTGCCCCTACTCTCTTTCTCTCTCTTTTCCACTCGTGCGTCCGCGCGCCCGCCTGTTCCTGACATTTTTGACACTTTAACGCGCGTGTATGTAAGTATTAGCCTCTTCCATCCTCCCCGCCTCTCCTTGTCTAGCTTTGTATTTGCAGTGCTTGATATGATTAAGCGGCGTTGGCTGAAGCTCGGAATTTTTCAAAAAATTCTCATCCCGTAGAAAAAGCGCGCCTAAAAGGCCCGGATATTGCCCAGGAAACCGGAAACTCAAAGCGAACTTGGAAAATTAATCCGACAAGTCTGGTAGAAGCTCGTTTATCGCATCTTCTAAGCTTTTCTCTCCCTTCATTTTTTTTTTATTCTTTCTGATTCGTGACAAGCCCTTAAAAATTCGAAGAATAAGCAGGGCAAAGGAGAGAGAGAGAGAAAAAATGAGCCGATTCTTATTAAAATAATTTATCAAGCCGCGCCGACGCGAAAGAAGAAAATCCGATTACTAACATTTTTTTTCCACTGATATTCTCTCCTTTTTTTTTCTTTTTGCTATATATACTTTGTAACGGAGAGTAGGGTAAGGCAAAGAGAAAAATGAATTCCGAATGGAAGAAGATGAAAAAAAAAAGGGAGAAAATCTTTCGCGTGATATTTCTGAAGATACGGAAATATCGTATATAAGGTGTTTATGTATTTTTCTCGGTATATGCTCTTAAAATTATTGCGACGAAAGTTTGCGAAGAGAGAGAGAGGAAAAAACAAAAGTAATGAACTTTGATATAGGGGGGAGAGAGTAAAGGAAAAAAAACCGAAAATCACTCCGAAGCTCTTCTCATAAGAGTTCTAGACGGAGAAGGGGGGGGGCGATGACTATTGGCGACGTACAATAGAAAAGAAGCGAAGCTTCTCTCTCGGCTTTTTCGTTTCCCGCGGCGCTCGCTACATTTCGCTACCTATCGCGCGTCTAATTGCAAAGTTGGACGAAAACAAGGAGTGCTCGACAAACAGTGACCCCCTCTCCTGGCGCCCCCCCCCCTCGCCGCTCCGACCGAGTAAATATAACCTACGTTCGTTTAAGCGAAGAAACGAGCTTATATAGACGTATATATATATACACTCGAAGCTGGCACACATAGACAAGCAGGGTCGGAAGGACGACGGAGAAAAAAAGAACGCGAGGAAGAGGATCGGAAAGGAGTGAACGGGAGAGAAAATGAGTCTCCGTTGGGTTGATGTAACGCGCCAAGGAGGAGAGAAATCTGATGCGCCTTTTTCCTCCGTGTACACTCTGCCGCCACCTCCTCCTCTTCAATATACGTGCCGCGACGTAAGAATCTTCGAGAGAAGCTCTCTCGGACTTCGCTGCCTTCTTTTTTTTTTATCGATAATTTTTTTTTTTCAAACTATTGCGTTTCCATTCTCGGATCATTGCTGGCAACTTTTCCTTCCAACCTGCTCGTTTGTTACGACTAAAAATTGCAATTTCGCTTATTTACAAAGCGAAACGAGATCAGTTTGTTTTTTTTGACAATATACGTATGCTTGTAAAGTAAGATCGAGCGTCGAGGTATGTTAAAGGTAAAGCTCCGATGTAAAAAAGTATATTGCGCTGTAAAGCGCGAAGGTATGAAGAAAATAAGAAGAAAAAAAAAATATATATAATATATCTAAGATGATAAAACTGAAAATGCATATAAAAGCGAGAGTGGAAAAACGTTGATAAAAGTAAGTTTGCGAGCGCTAAAGAAATTTTACTCCCTCTCTTTACGTTTACGCCGTGTAAATTTTCATAAACAGCAGCAATGTAGTTCAATAATCCAAGGATAGCGTATGGGTAAGAAAAAACGCTCGGGTTATTCAATTAGCGGGTCTGGATCGCTGATGAAAGGAACGATAAATAAAAGCTTCCCTTCCGTTTCCGCGAGAGCAAATAAAAGGCGAGAATTTAGCGTTCTCAACCGATTCTCCCGAGAATTTCTCGTTCCATTACCGAAGCAAGTACAAGTGGCGCGCGCACGTATTGACGGTAGATGGGGGGGGGGGTAGGCTGGTAAAGAAAGGAAGAAGCTGGCTAATACCGAGAGCCCCCGTATAAAAGTTGCACGAGACTCTCGGTGGCAATTTTATTTGTAAAAAAGCAATTTACATAAACGAAGGGAGAGAGTCCAAGAGTGCGCCAGAGAATCGGAACACCTGCGGGGCTTCGGCCAACTGTCGATGCCTGTCCGACTTTTTAAATACGTATATATTCAAGACTTTCGGGGGGGAAATTTTCGATTTCGACGATATGAAAGGAGAGCTTGTACGCCACTCTCTTCTTGAATATTACCGTCTCTCTGCTATTTTCCGACCTTTCCCCCCTCTCGTTTTTTTTTCTCCTCTCCATTTCGATACTTCCAGATGCCGGGAAACTAGTATTCTCGATTTCCTATGTCTCTGCTGCTGCTACGCTGGAAAATGTCAGTAGTAAGTGCTTCCTTACGCTCGAGACCTTTCCTCTCCCTTGATTTCTCATCTTTTTCTTTCGCCATCTGCCCCCTTCATAGCCACCTTCTCATCCTTTTGATAACATCTAGTTTCATCTAGGAAATTTAACGCTCGTGAATTTAAGATTTTATCAGCTAATCTCTATTAATAAAACGACAAAAGCACTGCAAGTCGCGTAATTTTTTGGCCTTTGGAAAACGTTGATAAAGGAAAAAATTTGTCATTCGGCCAATTACCTTTTAATGACGGATTAAAAAATCATACAAACTTTGCCTCCTCCGACGGGTCGGAGCCAAAAAGTTATCTTCCAACTTTAATTAATATAAAAAAAGATGAAAATGAAAAAAAAAATTCTTTTTTCTGACCTTTTCTCCTGCCATTATCCTTAGCCCTCGGCGAAAGCTTTCAAAATTTCAACTTTGGCAAGAGGGGCTAAGGGTAAAATTTTCATAAAAATTTTCCGAGACCAATTTAGATCCTCTTTTCCGTCCTTTATCCAAACTTTTGCCTACCGCAACAAAATTCTCTCATCGCAATTCCCTTTGTTATTCAACCAAATCGTTACACGTACACGTTTTGTCCTTCTCTCTCTCTCTTCAACAAAACGATACAGCACCTGACCGTAGTAGTAAAGCCATCTTCTTTTTTATTCTTTCTTCAAAAGTACCGGATTAATCTGTAAATCTTGGAATTCCGCTTACATTCGTAGGAAGAGAGTCAGGACGCTTATACCTGGGGGGAGAAAACGGCGCTGCTCTCGGCTCTTTTCGCGGGAACAAAAGATTTGGCAGCTTTATCTTTTTACGAGGGTAGGCGCCGAGAGAGAGAGAAGCGCAAGGAAAGAGGGAGCTTGCTCCCGGCGAGGCGGGGATTTCCGGGAAAGCCGGCGTTTCCGCGTGTATTCCATAAGCGCTATACCCTCTGCGCGTTAAGCAAATACCCCCTCCCGCCCTTCGTCGCGCGATTCTTCGTCGTCGCAGTAACGCGACGATTGCAAGCTCGCGATAAAGCCATTGGCGCCAGACGACCCAAGCCTCCTCGCCAAGTCCTCTCTCTCCCCCGCTCCCCCCCCCCCCTCCCACTCACCATCGTGCTAAATAGAAATTTCGCGCAAACTTTCGCGCACCCTTCTAGTTTAGTAATGCGCTGAAATTACGGAAATTCAATTTCCTGCTTCCGGCTGGAGCAAGCAGCGAGCTTTCTCACTCTCTCTCGCTCTCTCGCTCTCTATCTCTTTAGCGAGAAAGCTATAACGAGTGGCAAATATGTCGGACGACCCCGCGATTTTTTAACTTTGCCCCCCTTGTTTTTTTTTCACTTCTTTCGTCGAGGATCAAAATAAATGGACGTTATCAAATTTAGACAGGAGAAGGGGGGAGAGCTGGCGTATCGACTGCAAGTGCGATTTAACAGAAAAATCTTTCAGCTTTAAACTGATGAAAACGCGTACACGAGAACAGCAAAGAGAGAGAGAGGGAGAGAGAGTCGGCATGTGGCCTGCTCTGGGCCGGGGCCACATTTTTTTATTATCCCCCCAGAGCAAAGGGCACTCAGTCATTTTATTTTCCGGTTATATATTTTTGCGCCGAGCGCTCACTAGCACTGGGGGGGCTAACGCCGCCGGCGCCGGGCGAAACATTTTTTCCCCGAGAGTCATCATCAATAAAATGAAAGCTTAGCAGCCGTTCTACATCCTCCCCCCCCCCTCTTTCCCTCGGCCACCTCACCCGGAGCCTCGTCTAGCTATTCCGCAATCAGCGAGATCTATATGGGACTCAACAAAAGTTGGCTTCCTGCTGATAATTCTCGATCTATATTTCATTTTTGTATATATACACGTATATAGGTGGAATTTTTAGTTCGTTCGCTTTTCCGACGCTAAAAAAAAAGCCGAAGCAAACGTAAAAAATTCACGAGCCGTTGATTTTTCGCTAGATTCTCGATATATATATCTACATATAAATGTGGGCGTACGTATATGTATGCGTATATACAGACAAAGCGCGGCAGAGCGAATGCACGCTTGGATAATTATCCCCCCGAAACAACGAGCAGGCAAAAAGAGACAGAGGAAAAGAGAGACAGAGAGAGAGAAAGCCCCTGGGGGGGGGCGGCGGCAGTAGCAGCAGGAAAAAAAGCAATCGTCCTTTATTTTGACGTGTAGCTGAGAGGCCGGCGGGCCTATTATTTCAGCAGGGCTGGCTTGCAGCCATTGGCAGCTCAGTTGGTTCGCCTCGGCACACTGTAATCCCGGGATCGCAGCTTTATTTTTCCAAGCACCAAGCTCTGCTGTTTGAAGAGGAGGTTGGGTAGGTAGGCAGGAAGCGGGGGTATAGGTGGGGAGAGGGAGGGGGCAGAGAGAAAGCGTCAAACCGCGACGCAATCGTCCGGCGCGCTCTTTGTGACAGCTGCGCTTTTCCTTCCATTGTACATTCGGATCGCTAGATTAGATGAAAGCTTCGGCCCGGCCGGAGAAGTCTGCTCTGCATTTCGCGAAAATTCAATAAAAGCACGCGGAACCGGGGGGCGCGCCTGCGAGAGACCGACTCTGGCCCCTCTCGCCAAGTGAATTTCGATTCTAACGAACAATAGACGAGAGCTGTGCCACGGCTGCTACTGCGCACCCGCCTCTATACGCGCATACACCGTGAGCTAAAGAAAGAAACCATTTCGCTTGATTAATCGCGAGCTTTTCTCGCCGCCCCAAGCTGCGAGGAATTTCATTCGGCGAATATTGTAAAAGAACGAAATTATATCGATTATGTAACGCACTTGCGATATACGAGCCCAATTAACGTGTCTTTAAACGAACTTTGTTTGCTCGAATACAAAAAAAAACAACAACAATCAAAGCGATATAATTTACATTATCGAAAGGTCGATCGTCACAGCTTAATCAGCTCCAGCGATAATAGAGACTAATAAAAACAATAAGCGCGTCGGCGTAGAAACGTAAAATCAGGGAGGTCGATAAACAAGATTCGCGATTGAAAAGTCAGATATACACACATAACCAAGAGTCCGATATAAATGCGATATACCGGGTGGGGGGCTGCTAGATTGTAGCTCCGGCGGTATAAGAGATCAATCATTCCGAGGCAACCGCATGCCCCGAATTTCCTCGCGCGCTCGATCTCAGCCGAATGCACTGGTCCTTGGCTTCTCTCTCTCTCTCTCCCTCTCTCTCTCGGAAGATTAAATCGAGAGATAAGAGCAGAGGAAGGGGGCCGGCTTGTACGGCTGACTTATTACTCCTATAGCGAGTCTCGCGTCCCGCTGAGCCGTTAATTCGCCGAGAAGAAAAGAAGCTCTCGTCATCCGGGAAGAGAGGGTGAACGCGAGCGGTATACGCGCTTGCTCATGCATATGAAATTCCAGAGAGGCAGAATAGCGCGTTGTACGCAGAGAGAGAGACCAGCTAAGAGCATTGCAGCGACGGCTTGACGCCGAGCGGGTAATAAAGCGGCGAAAGCTCCGATCAAGCTCAACAGACTCGCTCGCTCTCTCTCTCTCTCTCTCTCTCTCTCTCTCTCTTTCGAGCAGCTTGCTGTTTCTCTCGATTCTATTAATTATCCCGATCTCCTCGTTAATGTCTGCTATGCACTCGGTAATTAACCTGGAATACCAAGCTTTATCGCACAATACTTGACATGTGGGTATGTGGAAATTAAAGTCGAGCTTTTACGGATATATATTCCGGGCATTTCGTTTTATGCGTTGATAAAAAAAGCACAGTTGATTGTTATGAATCTTCGTTATTTTAAATTTCATTGTTTTATTTAATGCTTGCGGCATTTCCGTATTAAGCCGTTTTACGTAGATTTTATTAAGCTCTTTTTCTGAAAGCTCGAATTCCGATTTGATTCTCTTCAAATTTATGCCCATAACAAAACGATCTTCGACATTCGTCTAAAAAAATACACGGCTTTTGATGAATTTTCCTCGGGAACAAAATATTTGCATACATTTAAGCTTGAAATTTTCCATCTTTTCATCTGACCCTCGGCCCTCAAGAAGTAAGACTGCTTTTTCTCTCTCTCTCTCTTCTCCGTTGTTCAGTGTGCCCCGGGGAATACTACGCGTTGCTGGCCCCCCGGACTTTTCTAGTTTTTCTTTCTTAATTGCCCTTTCCACTTTTTCGCCTTTTCATTATTTCGTATACATAGCGGACACGAGCATTCAAAAGACTTCGCCGGCACTGGGTTATTTCTAAAAGACACTCATCTTTTATTACAACAAAGATATCATTAGTATCAAAGAGTTTTCTTAATTTTATATTTGAATTAGTATTGTTGCCCCCCTCCCCTTTTTTCGCTCTCGCTCTTTAATTACACGTACAAAGGTGAAACTTTTTATTGCACGACTTGTCGTGAATTTTTATAGAAACTGCAGGAAAGCTTCGTGGAAACATTTTAAGAATGTTTTGCGAGTGAAAAAGAGGGGGCTATATGAATAAACGGAAAAAACTCATTTAAAGTTCATTTGTTACAACCCTATAACGTTGGATTTTTTCTCAGATTGATACATCATTTAGCAGGTTATCCATTTTAATTCGAACATCAATTTGGTACAAATTTTCAATCTGCCACATGCGATACTCCATAAAAACTCATCAATTCCAATAAAAATTTAGCGACGCAGAAATACAGTATAAAGAGAAGAAAAAAAGAGACTCGAGGTCATTATTATTCACGAAACGTAAAATTTAGGCCGAAGAATCGGCAAGTCTGGAAAAACAAAAGGGCTAGAGAAAGAGAGAGATAGAGGCTGATTAAAATTTAACCGAGGCTAAAGAAAAGTGGATCCCGGAGAGAGCGCCGGCGCGCGTTTCGCGAAAAAGCCAGCCGAAGGAAATCGCCTGGCGAATTTCGGAAGTGCGCAAATCCTCTTAACAATATCAATGTTTAAACTGGTGTATGTATATACATTTCGGCGCTCTCGAAAGCCCCCGCGTCGAGCTGCAGCGGCGGCAGTCTCGCTCTTTCAACCTTGGCGCTTTTGTCTGGCTCTATTGTCGCTCTGGCTTTATGCACCGCAGTTTCAACTTCCTATGCGGTTTCCTCCGCTTCCTATCTGTCCCTTCGTTCTTTATACCTACCTGTACGCATGTACAACGTGGGGGGGGATAAGTAACGAGAAAGTAAGGCGCAGCGCGATCGGGGCAAATATATATATGCGCGATCCTTGCGCGACGGAACTGTACTCTTTGGCTCTCGGCTAAAACGCTTCTCTTTACGGCATTAGCTCGCAAATGATATTCATTGAATTTTATCACCTTTTTTTCTTTTTAATTGTTATGTTTCCAATTACGTAGTAGCGCTAGCTGGTTATTAAAATAAAACAATAATAATAATAATAATAATTTTCAAGGAGTGTACTTCTATTTAGATACTTCATTTTTAAATACTTTCTAACTCGAGCTGGCTCTCGCTAAAGTAGTTGCAGTCTAAGAAAATCTTTTCAGCGAATAGAAAAGTTTTTACCAGTCTCTTCACTTTAGAGCGAAAAGTCTGCGGAGGTCTGGCCCTGCGTAAGACCTTACATACAGTCTATACACTTCAGTTTGTAGCTTTGGCGCGCGCCCGCGCGAAGTCCGGTCAATTGTGGAACTTTTGTAAATCCGTAAAAAGTTTGCAATTGATGGCTGTAATGCGATAACAAAAAATAAAGACGAGCGCAAAAACGTTTTTAATAAAAATTTTTTACCAGTTTCATTAACGTTTGTTAAATAATCATTATTATTTATCAATTTATTAGGCGAGTAGAGCGAGATAAAAATTTGAGGTAACAAGGTTATGCGGTTGAAAATTGTTTCGACAGCTCAAAACGCCTGCTAATACGCGAGCTTGTGAAAACGTGACAAATGATTCTGAAATAAATCATCGAATTACGCTCCTCATCTCCGTCTTCTCTTGCATAAACACGTACGTTCTTAGGCGTCTGTGTGTGCGCCGGCATAAATTTATAAGAACGTAAGCGCATTAGTCGTCTCTCTCGCAAACGGACTCGCTGAAAGGACTATTTTTACAAAAGTATTCTCGAATTATAAAATGTAACATTTTTCCTTTATTAACATCCTTCAGTTTTTTTTTCTTTCGACTAAGCTTCACGTTACGGTCTTTTAAAATGTTACCACAGTAAAATTTGTAAATTTCTTATGAAAGCAATGTTAATTTGTCCTTCTCAGCGAGTAACGTCGAATAATTAATTTAAAGGAACACGTAAAGAAGGCGGTTTAATCTTACAAATTGAATAAGTGTTAATATTTAAAAAAGAGCCTATTCGAAAAGAAATTGACGAAACTTTTATGAAAAAAGGCGTACTTGTACGCAGCTAAAGGTATAAAAAGGACTGGAATATCGCGGGGGGGGAGTACGGGGAGGACTACGCAATTTATTATGCGTGTGCGGATGAGTGTTACGAGGAAGGCAGTGCACGTCGTCTGAATACATCTCGAGCTCTCGCTCTCCCGTACCGACGTTCGACTAAGACCGGAAGCTCCCGGCGAAATTTGCTGGCTCCGGGGGTTGTACAGCCTTTCGAGTAAAGATACTAGAAAAGAGGGGTATATTTTTGTATGAAATAGGACGGCTCGGGGAAAGTCGAACGTGGATTACGTAAATGCTTACTTTAAATATTACGCGGCAAAAAAAAAAAATTCTTGCCAAAGTCCTCGCTGCTCTACAGTGAATGAAAATTTAATCGCGTATAAAAGTATCGACAAAATTTTGTTATTGTTGAATATTGAAAAAGTTATTAGATTATCGAATTTTTTCTAGAGTCAATTTTTATATTCTGTAACGATATTTTTTTATTAAAAAAAAAGAATATTACTAAGAAAAACGCAGTGTTTTTTTTTGTTACTGTATAATAAGTCTCGAAGTTAAGTCGTGTACGTCGTAGAGTATGTGCAAGGGGTTACATGAGAATAGGCTGGCGTCTTGAAGGGATAAGTGGATAGGGCAAACAATACCTTGCTGTTTCAATGCATCTGAATAAGCTCGTGAGTTGGTGTTGGATGAGAGTGAGAGAGAAAAAAAAATAAAGGACGGAGAATGGAGGAAATAAAAACGTGAGAAAAGAAGAGGAGGAAGAACGAGAGTGAGAGAGAGATATATATATACAGGCAGCGATAAACTGGCGTTGGGTAAAACAAAACCTACTTGTCTCAGCCTGGATCTGCGGCTTGTAGAACACGAAAATGCTGGTATCAGTAGCTGCGTGTAAATCTGTTCTACACTTGTCAACCTTTCTTTATAATGTACAACCTTTTTCCTGCTTCTTCTACTTTTTCTTCCTTTTTTTTTCGACTTTTATGCGAAAAAACATTGTGTAGATATTTTCGTCACTGCCGTATAATCGTAATTAGTTAATACCAGACATTTTTCCAAAAAGTATTTATTTCAAATTTTTAAGTTGTAATTTGGAGATTCAATAAGTCTAAGCGAGACCTCACGTTTTCTTTATTGCAGGTGCCATCGACCAAGGGACAGTCTCTTCTCTTGGAGCTCAGGCTTCGACAACTTCACGGGATTCGTCAACTGGGGCTTCTTACTGCTCGGCATGGGCGGCGTTCGTCTTTTATTGGAGAACTTTATAAAGTAAGTTTCGTATATCCCCACCGATTAACCCTCCGACGAATTTTTTTTTTTTCTAATATTACAACTTGCGCGAAGGTCAATTTTTGTTTCAACGAACCATTAGTGGCGGGCAAAACTTTTTATTAATCCTATCCTATAAAGAAAATAAAAAAAAGCCCGATGTCGGTGTAACATTTGAATATTAACAAAAAACGAAGTAAAGAAGTTCGGAAAGTATAACATGGTTTATGTATTCCGGGTGTAACTGTTAGAGCTAGACAAAGAAGAAGGCTATGGAAAAGATGGATGGAAAGTACAGGAGGCAATCCGGCGTTGACACTTTACGGGGAGATATCGGGAGCCGAAAGGGGGGAGGAGGGAGAGTCAACTAGGTAGACGCGATGGTAGCACGTGTGCAGCTCGAGCTGTGAAAAAGGGCGGGTAGGAGGGAACAGAGAGAGAGAGAGTGACGTGAGGCTAGGGGGTAGAGTTTTATGATTGATGGGAATCGAGACGATTGGCAGGTGGACAAAAAGTTGATTGGCTCTGCAAATGTTCCGCCGCGGCTCAGCAGAATTTTCGAGCGGCTCTACGCCATTATATCAATTTTGTGCAATCTCAGGGAATTTCCTTGCGCGCGAGAGGCACAGAGAGAGAAAGAGAGTACAAGCAATAAGGAAAGAGGAGTTTCTCACTTTGCATTATACCCAAACGCTGGGCCTGTCCAATCAATTTATCCCGGGGCCGTTCGTGCGTGCGCACACATACGTTTAAGCGCGCGAGAAGCCTCTCGATGTTTGCCTATATAGAAATTAGTTCGATGGTTATCGCTCCGGGAGCGGAGATGTGCGTTCGAGTATTTGGAGATGGCTTGCTCTTTCCATCCTTTCGCCCCTCCTCTCTCTTGGTTTCCAAAGTTTTCGGATTACATTTGGAAATACAAACAGCCGGCTTCAAAGTTAACTCTTAAGCTTGGAAAATTCATGATAATCACGGTAGCAGCAGCAGCGCCGGCTATACCCGTTGCCGCGCCCTCAACTTTTCCGAAAATCAGCTTGATTAAGTGTATAAATTTAACCCTCCCCCACCCTCCACTGGATTCCTCCATTAAATTTTCAATAGTTCAACGGATGAACCAGATCCTTCGGTTTTAAGTATGCGTTTACATTAAACACGCTGTTGACAAAACGATGAAAATCCCATGTAATTTTGCAATTTGCATTTTCACTGCCCGCTTCTCTCTCTCTCTCTCCCTCTCTTTTGCTCTCTTCGTATCGCTATGAATATCATAAACGTTGAATGTTTAATTCATTAAAATCCCGGATAATTTATTAAACGCCGCCTCGAAAACAAACCCCATCAATCCCTATTAATTAAAAGTTAATCCCGAAACATGTCCACGCGTGTGCGTCGCATCATTTCGCATAGCCGAGAAAAGAGAGCTGAAGGAGAAGGAGACCTTCGAAGGAGGCCAACTCTCTCTCTCTCTCTCTCTCTTTCTCTTCTCGCAAGCCATGAATAATTTTAACGAGATTTTTATCGCGGCCCTCCAAACTCTCGACAAGCGAGTACTCGGCGTTTCTTGTTTCCCTTCCCGTGCCGGGCTCCCTCCCTTTACCGGCCACCCCCCAGCCCTCTCCTGTATCTCTTACTCTCCAGAAGCGCGCAACAAAAATTTATAACGCTCGTTAAGGAGCTAAGGCCCGAGAGAGAGAGAGGGAGAGAGAAAAGTTTTGCCGCGCGCAAAACTTTCGTCCCGGCTTCTTAATTGCTTGGCTTCAAACTAGACTCCTTTACCCTGTAGTGCATCCCTTAAAATGGCCGGCGTACCCCCCACCTCCTACGCGCCAAGAGGACACGCTTCAATTTCGAGAAACGCAATTACACGCGTGATTATCACCGCGGCAGCTAAGTCTCAATCGATATAACTTTCTCACCCTCCTCCTCCCCGCCCCCCTCCAGTTGAAACTACCTTTTGCGCGGCAAACTTTTCTCACCGTGTCCCATAGTCGATTATAAGCTCGTAGTAGTTATTCGAGAGAAGACGAGGAATCGTCGATGTAAGTAACAATTTGAAGAAAAAGAAAAATATTAAAAGTCTCCAAGGAAATTGCTCGTGTTATTCGGAATTCAAAGCACGATATAAGCATGGGAGGGGGGAGGAGGTAAAAGAGTATAAGAGAAAAATAGAGAGTGAAAAAAGAAAGAAAGGAAATCGCATTGCGAAAAGGTGCAGAACTGCTCGACTGCTCGTCAAGACTTGTCCGGACGGACATCCCTGTCATCGATAAAAGTTGAAATCGAAGGCGAGAGCGTGCCAGGGCAAAAATGGAGAGAGGGGCCTCGAAGTTTGATCGGCCCCCCCCACCCTCACTCTCTTTCGGCTTTGCCAAAAGTTTCGAGCTCTCTTTTCCCCTCTCTCTTTCGAGTTTTGCCCGGTCATAATTTATACATTCAACTGCGAGTATCGCTTTGCAAAGTCTTAAAGAGAGAGAAGAAAGTCTCGGGGTGGCTGAATGACAGTGCCGAGAGCGGATTCTCGAGTATATACTCGAATGGCTTTTTAAGCCGCTTATTACGCGCGCTTTTGTTTTTGCAAAAATATTAGCGCGAAATTGCAGTTGCGGCCTCGGGAGAGGAAGGTAAATTGAATGCAAGTAGAGCTTTTGATATATCTATATACAGCTCTCTTTATATTTCAGAGCTGCGGGGAACAGAAACGCGTGTAGAGTGACGTTTATTTTTACGATCTTTACCACGAGGGGGGGGGTTAGCTTATATCGAAGGCGCGGATACTTGGGTTGGGGTAAGGAATAAGTGCGAGAAGCAGCGGTCCCTATTTTCCAACTTGATTTTTACTATGGCCTATTTGTTTGACTTCTTGATTTCTCTTTGCCCGCAGGTATGGCATCCGAGTGGACCCACGACAATGGTTTTTCTTCCTCAGCGGGAAAAACGACGGCGGCAAGGAGTATCCTTCGATTCTACTGATTAGCTGTAAGTTACTCTCTCAATTCTTATCGTGCTTTTCATCTACTTTTTTTTCAATTAAAAGTGTTCTATAATAAGATAAAAAATCATTCCACGTACCAAATGAAAAATGTTTATTACTCATCCGCGTAAATAAATCTGCCGTTAAAGCCCGACAAAAAGAGCAGAAAATTTGCAAGGAAGAAAACTCGAGGAGGAGGAAGATTCTGGGGTTATTAATTTAAATACTATCCTGGGTGTACGCCCGATGTAAGGTAGAGCGAGGAAAGCGTGATTTCTCGGGTGGGCTCGGCTTAATTGCGGACACACTTTTTTGACAGCTCGCTCGCTCTCCTCCCAGCGTTTTCTTACGCTCGACACAAAGCGGTCTACTTAACTAAAATTACCCGAGCACATTTCACGAGTAAGTGCTAGACGCGTTGCAGGAGGAGGGGGGGGGTACAAACGCGGAATAATGTCTAGGGGAATGCTCAGGATTTTCCGAGGGGGTTGCAGTTGAATAAATTGTCTTAAGAGTATCCGTGTCTTCAAAAAGTGACTCTGCCACCTTAGCTTCCCTCCCCCTCCCCCCTCCTCATCTTCCGCCGCTGAAGAAAGTAATCTTAAAAGCTCTTTTCGACGTTCATTCTTTTTGACGCTGGAGCACCTTAGTCTCTCTCTTTCTCTCGGCTTTTTTTTTACCAACTTTTCTAAACGCTATTTTGATTTTAATGCCGGCTGAAGAAAGTGACGACTATACGCATTTAAAATTGTTACAACGTGGAGTGTCGCGCTAACTTTAATGAGACTTTTGTAATTAAAAGAAATTTTTTTTCTTTTTTTTTTTTGCTGATTAAAAGAAAATTTACTTAAGCCATTGAGTCTTACCTCGTCTACTTTTCAGCATCGATGACTTGGAGGGGGAAATTGTGAAAGCTGATGAATTAAATCTAGCGAGATTGAAAATTTAAACAATTTTGAAAATCATACCTTAATGAGTTACTTTAACAAAAAAAAAAGTATTACCACGAGAAATTGTTAAAAAAAAATTCTAGTTTAATCACACAAAAGTTTATAGCTAAACTTTTTCGCTCTCTGCTTTTGCGATAATAATTTCGGTAGCATTATTAAGCTACATATTTTAAACAAAATTACCGAACAAAAAACGTAATTATCCCTATTACAATAGAATAACAAATATAGTATTTTTAATTATCAGTAACTCGAAGCTCAAAACATTTTCTATAAAAATATAGCTGCACGCGCAATTTCGATGCTCCACAGAGTCATTTTAATTAGCCCCCTCTCCGAGTTCTTTTTTAATTTTTTCAAATAAAGGAAATTCGATCGAACTTCCATCTTCCGTTTTTCTTTTTTTTTTTCATCGCGCCTTGTACAGTACAGCCGAACAAAGAATGTCGATATCGCGTTGCTTGGCTGGCCTTACCTACCGGGGCCCCATACTTTCATCGCAGATACCAATAACATTAAGCCCGGGTTAAAGCCCCGGTGCACAGGCCGCTGCTACATCAAGATTATTTT
Organism: Anagyrus pseudococci; assembly: GCA_030522585.1. NCBI lineage: Eukaryota > Metazoa > Arthropoda > Insecta > Hymenoptera > Encyrtidae > Anagyrus > Anagyrus pseudococci. The sequence goes on from JAPYYQ010000247.1 coordinate 78,561, forward strand.
TTTCCCCTCGAACCTGAAACTAATACATCCCCCCCCCCCCCGTGTAATGCTACTTTTTGCTCTTCCTCGGTCTAATTAAAAACTTTTTCAAAGTCTAAAAAATTCAGGCTCTCGCCGTCGGGCATATGCGGCGTCTGACGTGTGCCATAAATAATTTCGCAAACTGCGCGCGAAATATTTTTTTTTTCGGCAAAACGTCCCGCCAACATTTGCTCGAGCTTTCAATTCGTAAAAATTTAAGGCCTCGCCGGCGGGTCGTCTTTTTTTTGTGCTTTCTTCGTCTTCTCAGGCGTTTGGCAGTCCGTGCAAGCAAGATGATAACACGCGCGCGCCCTCGTCGTCCGCGATGACGGCTCGGCGAGAAATTGCAAAAACTTCGATACAGTTCAGCCAGCAAAGGAAGTGAGAAGGGAACCCTGTATTGGTGTACGTCACGTGTGTGCGTGTGTGTGTGCGAGAAAGAGCCGAGAAAGACCTGACATTAAAATTTTAAAGCTTCGAGGCGTCGCTCAATAGCAGCGAAAGGAGCGTTATATAGCGCGGAAGATGAAAAAGGAAGTCTCGAGCCTGTAAGACACTTTGTCTTTTCCGCCTCTTTCTGCCTATTCGTTCGAACGCTCGGCTGCTCTCAGGATTTATTATGGGTATTTCATGAAAAAAAAAGAAAATGATAAAAAAAAAAGAACGTCTTCGCGAGCGGTACACTCGCACGGGTGAATCTTCCCTTCAACGATTTTTGCTTGCGTTAATACAGCCTTCGCGTGGTACACCTGGCGAAATATTCATTTTTGAAAATTTTCCACCGACAAATAACCAGCGACTCGGAGAGAGAGAAAAGCCATTAACTTCGCGCGAGATATTTTGAGAGAGGCTGGTAGTAGGGAGAGGAAAGGTTGCTTGTTAAAAAGAGCATCAGTTGTAAACAATTAAAGAGTCCGTGGGAACGAAAAGTGGAAAGAGAGAAGGCTGGGAAAAAGGCTCATTAATAAATGCCTAGTGGGAGAAGCCATCGTTCTTTCTTAGCCCTTGCCACTGGAAGAGCGATTACCAGCTCTCTCGCGCGCAAAGAAGACGATTGCGTAGGCGAAAGAGAAGGAGGAGGCAAAAAAAAAAAATCAACAACTTTTCCAGGCACAATATTCTCGCGCGCTCATTTTGTAACATCTCCTGGCTCACAAAAGCGGCCCCAGAGAAGAAAGAACGAGCCAAAGAGAGAGAGAGAGAGAGCGAGGGTAGGGGGTGCAAAAAAGTTTCCCCGGGCCCGGTGGACTTTAAGCGATGGCCAGGATGTATTGGGAGCCCTGCGGTGGGGGGGGGTGGAGGATCCTAGGCTGCAAGCTCAACTAAGTAGCTGCATTATTTACGCGTATAAGGGTTGGTAATGCTCGTAGGGAAGTATAGCTCTAATAACCCCTCATATTTCAGAATCTTCGTGAGCTGGGCCGTTGCCTACTGCACGCCAGCCCCGTCTATGTACACACACCCACACACAGATACTCTACAGCTCCTTTTCATCCTATACCTTACCCTTTATACCTGTGTATATACTACACGCGGAGCTTTCTTTGCCTTTCTTTCTCTTTTTTGCGCATAATAATTTTCGTGCCTACTCTCTACTTGGCTGCGAGAGACGAAAGAGAATAAGAGAAGAAGGAGAGTCGTGTGTATGTACATGGAAGAGCATGTATATATGCATGCACGCGTTGAATCGAGATTGCTTTTTAAGTGAAGTTTCTACGGCAATCCTCGGGGCTGTTTCGCGATTAGAGGATTAATTATTTCGCGGATATGGCGGTGAGAGAGATAGAGAGAGAGAGAGTGTGTTGGGGATGGGGAGAAAAACAGAGACGGAGCAAGAGGAAGAGGGGGTAAGAGATTAAATTGCATTAGTGGGGCGTGGGGGAGGAGGAGGGGGGGGATCGGCTAATTTATTATATCACTAGCGCTTCATTAGCCTCGGCAGGGAGCCAATCGCTCTTCCAGCTCGCAGCCGCTGCAAGCGAGTTCTCGCGTGAAATCCGCAGCTCCTTATTGCTCTGTTTTCGTATCTGCACTACTTAGGAATTTCCATGAATTAACTTTCTCTCTGTCTCGCTCTCTCACCCTTTCTCTCTCTCTCTCTGCATGTATGGCTACTATACACAATTTCGAATAAATTTATCGATTTCTCGGTATTCGATGTGGAATTCACCTACCGCTGTTTTAATTTAAACAAAGCACAAACAATTAATCGATCTTTTCCTTTACCTTAATAATAGGAAGGTATTGTTTTATTGTTTTACACTCGCGATAAACAATAATAAGTCGACCGTGACTGGCCCGGGGTGAAGAAAGAAAAAAAGGTTAAAAGCGCAAAACAAGGAGGGCTTGTTAAACGATTTACGGTTAACAGAAAAGCCATAAAACGCGGCGGGCCAATAAAAAAAAATCGAGGGGTAAAATACAAGGAGAGCGCGAGCGCGTGAAGTTGTATGAAGAAATTGAATAAAAAGTGTAACGAGGATAGGCGTCAGAGAGAACGGAGCCGACGGCGGTAGCGTTAAAATAGTGCCGAGGAATAAAAAGCATTCCTAGGAATAAAGCTCTGCGCTGGCGAGGCTGGCAGGGCTGGGAGAAAAAAGCGCGCCATTTGCCGTGTCCCGCCTATCCACGCGTTAATTTAACGCTTCACGATGGACCGAGCACACCAGCCAGCCAAGAAAGAAAGAAAAGGGACGCGTCGGTAGTCGGTCTAGGGAGTGAACGCGACGACGACGACTTTCCCGCTCCTCCGTTGTTTGTGTACTATTTTTCGCGCATCTACGTGCCGAGAGCTCACCAGGCCCCCTTCTATTCTCCCAAGCCTTTCTTTTTCTTCGTTTATCCTTTCTCAAGGACGTGTTTTATTCAATTGTTTTGCTGCAAACAAGAAAAAAACATGAAGTAATAAACGAAGCACAGTCCATTTAACTCGATAAAAGCTCGTCTCGAACACAAAAAAATCAAAACTTCCTCGGCGCGAGAAAACAAAAAACTCCCTTGATTGGTCGCAAACGTGCGATATATACGTGTTCATCTGTCCAGGACGTGTCAAAGCAAAGATCGTCAATGACGACGGCCCGTAACAGTTGAGCAAGCTTTTGGTGAAGTGCTGCGCGGGGGTAAAGAGGAGCACGAGTCCTTATTCGCCGCGAGGACGGAGTCACGTCAGATTTCCCCGGACTAAGACTCAATTTTCCTCGATAGCCGCGTATATGGAGAAGGGAGTAAGAGAAACAATACGCGAGTGCCGAGGCACGTTCGGCCCGAGCCATCGCAAGTTTCGGCTTCCTCGAAGTTGGCCGGCATTCCAAAGTTCCCCCGGCAGCAGCTTGGCTCGCTCTTAACGAGTTACGACCAAAGGCGAAAGACTCCGGCGCCGGCGGCCTCCCGAGTTTCCTCGCTCTCTCGCTCCTCTTGACCTCTTCTCTCTTTATCCACGAGTGAAGCGTCCCCTTATAACGAGCACAATGACGCCCGCCGGCCGCGGAATTTGTTTTAACTTTCGATTGACCCTACCGCTTGCACACACACACACACGTGTACCGGTACCACTGGTTTAATTAACCCTTGTAGCGCGCCTTTGCTAAACAACAGGCCTGACTTACCTAGCAGCGCTTCGTAACTTGTTTATCATCGGCGCAACAAAGCTTGACAGTTTAATTTTGACGGTCTACGTTTTGACGTTATAAAAAGCTTCACAGCCATCGGAATAGACTTCTTGCATGCGCGATTGTTTCGTTTGACGTTGAAAAAACAACAAAACGATGAAAAAAAAATAGCCGCACAATGCATCGATACAAAGGAACGTAGACACGCCGCTGTATAAATTCAATAATTCAGTCATCTAGTCATTCTTCGAGCCGAACACAAGTTTTACATTAACGTGCGGCAAGCCGGGAATTTCGCGCGCGCGAGTCAATCCTAGTTCATCCCCCTCCCCCTGTACATAAATTCGCGTTTTATTTACGTCGATAACACATTAGACAAGCGTTTGAATGGCGGGCTAGTCGGGCTGGCTGAATAAATGAGAGGTGCAAATAGAACGCATGAAAAATGCAGCCGAGAGAGCCAACACTACGAGCCGACGAGCTTTAAAGCTCGTCGCTCGTGTAACGGATTGATTATATGCGCATTAAAATTCATCGCGCACGGCCGAAATGCTGCGCCAACGTCAGCGATAGCCCTAGTCTTTTTAACAATTAACGCTAAAAAGCTCTCTCTCTCTCGAGAGAGAGGGAAAGCTGCGCACAGCCGATTCGACCTAATGCATCGCCCCCCGAAAAGCGCGAAAGCTCTGGCAGCGCGTGTATATAATACTCGTTGTTCCGCGAAACGCATAAAGCAGCTCCCCCAGGCCGCGCCCCTTTCCTCCCTAGCCTGCTTCCCCCCTCTGCTTCTCCAGCGACGAATTACAGTTGGTGCGTGCACAGTCGCGAAATAATCAAATTTAAAGCGAGATATCGCGCGCGAATGCTCGAAAATCAGGCAGCGGGGCGCGAGCGCGATCCTAATTAGCCTGGCATAAAATTAGCTGCACAATGAACTTGGAGCCGCCGCTCTCCCCCTCTCTCTCTTTCTCTTTGCTCCTGTTACTGTTCAGAATTTTGCATATGAACAGTTGCTTGTTTCCGGTTTACTGGGCTCTCTCTCTCTCTCTTGAAATTTTATTCACTCGCGTACGATTATTCTTCTTACAATGCCAAGGTATTAACCTCGCTTTTCAGTTCACCTCCCCCTGTGCTCTGATTTACTATTTATTATACAATAATGATACCTATTTTCTTTTACAATTACCCCCAGCGATACGTATCCATCCATTTTTCCCCTCGTTATAATTTACTCGATATACGGAGAGAGAAAAAAAGGATTTTTTTCCCCACTTTTTTCTTTCAACGCTGTATTCTTTTTTTTGCTCGAGCGCATGCAAAACTCTTTATAATATTCTAAATTATAATATGTCGTAAATTGGCCGATGCATAATGGTTTCCGTTAACTCCGTATTCTGTTTCAGACTTATTTCTCACAAGGGAAATTTTTCCCTCCGTGTAGAGCTGAATAAAAAACGCTTATATACCGCTAATAACTTTTATCTAAAGTTACCTTTTTACGGTTTCCCATATTTTTTGTTAAGAAAGCACCCCCCCCCCCTTTAACCCCCCTCCGGCGCGATGCACAATCTAACATAACTACTTTGTAAAATTTTAATTAGCCCCGTTAAACTTTAATGATCGGCAAAACACGTAAAACATCTCTACAGCGTGGAATTTCGGCTTGATTCTTTTTTTAGATTGCCAAGAATTAACACCGGAGTTGATTTTAAAAATTAAATTTAATCAAAATGTCAAATATATAACGAAACTTTATACATAAACAGTAGTAACAAGATTGAAAATAGAGAATATTTAAAATTATTGATAATTCTTAAAATAACTTTTAAAAAAATTGTCGAGTATCCACTATTTTTATTTACAATTTTCAAGTATTCGTTGCAGCAGGACGTACAAAAAGTAAAAAAAAAGACAAAGAAAGAAAAAAAAGAGAAATAAGCGTGAGAAAAAAAAGAAGAAAGTAAATCGCTTGTAAGTTTGATGGTCAGTTTGTTGAAATTCAGCTAGCGTTACGTTTTATCCCCGAAGCTTTGAGGATTTAAAGCCTATAATACTTTAACTTCTAATGCCCGTACATTTTATCCGCCCTGGAATTCCCGCGGCTCTTTCACAGGTAAAGGCCAACCGCGCAAGCTCTCTCTCTCTTTCTGGGCGTGTGCGCGAAAAGCGCAAAAGAGAACGAGACTATTTAAAGATCTCCCCCCACCCCTCAGTTTTTTTCTCCCTCCAGAATATCGGATGCTCTAGCTCCCCCTCCCAAAAAAAAGGAAACACCAGCTCACATTGCGGCGACGAATTTCCCCGAGAGCTGCGAAAGCCGTGTGCGCGCACTCCATTCATTTCTATTAGCAACGCCCTTCTCTCGCGTAGCCGCCGCGAAACGAATTCAGCCCTCAGCGGAGTGTACGGAGAAAGGGGAGGCCACTGGAGACGCGAAATAAAGGCGCTCAGGTATCTGGAAAAACGGCCGTGCTCTCTCGCGCGGCTTATCGCGCCTGTGCCTGAGACTCGTTTGAAAGCGGCGACAAAAAAGAAATAGCCATACGCGTATCCTGTCGCGTTGCAGCTGGACAGATGAAAATTCACGGCTCTTTGTAGCGCACCCCTCTTTCTTTTTTTCATACAGAATTCGACGTACGAGCGCGGCAAAGTATTCTCCTGCCGCTACACCGGCATAAAGCCGATTTTTCTCAAGCTTCGTGCGTCTAGCTATATCGTAATGGATACACCGCGGGAAAATAAAGCAGTCGCCAAGAGGGAGTGATACTCTAGCGATGCGGTAGAGCTGCGCCGGCATTGTCGCTAATTGGATGATTCTTATATTTTCGTGGCGGAAAACTGGGTTGCGTACACATTTTTCCGTATAGCAGCTGTATATACGCCACTCGACAAAAAGCCCCGCAAGAGCGAAGAAACAAAGCACAAGCCCCGGGTATGGCGCAAGAGAAAAGAATAACAAGTCTCTCTTACTCGCTGCGGCCCAACTGCGGCGGCTGGCGAACGAAAAACAATGTTCTTTTAACATTACACATTTGCCCGGGGAATACGCTCGGCAAACACCAGAGAGTTACGAAATTTTTTTGAAAGGAGATTCGAAATTTTTTTTTTTTTTTTTTCGGGAAGCCATCCCTGCTACACCGGGATCATTTTTCAGGCATACACGCGGGACGCGAACATTGTGCGAATTCGCGGGGAAGAGTAATTGGAGTCAAGCTGTCTATGGTTTTCTATTGCAAGCCAGCGTGCTCTAGTTCTCCGCGCTTCTCCATCATTGTCTCTCTTAACTTGTATCGTTTTGACTGACGCGCTTTAACAACGCAAATAAACGGGGGTAGGACGAGCGTCGAAACCGATTCCCCCCCCTGAGCGAGTCAGCTCTCGCGTTACTGTAATCCCTGCCACTACTGCCGCACCTCTCCTGTCCGATGTAATGCTAGCTAGATGCGTTTAACCCCACGCTAGGCCGGTTACGCTGAATTGACACTTTTCAACGTTTTAACCTGAAATTCATGGATGAGCCCAGCGCTATAAGAATATCTCGCGCGGCGTGACAAATACTCGTCCTGCTGTATACAAATATATTTGAACAGAGGAAATTGAATGGTTTTCGAGGCTAGTTGAATTGCTCTCATTTTCTAATGCAATAGCGACGAATTTATCTTTTTCGAATTGGGTTGAACACGAAATTATTCGGAGTTAATAATATTTCGAGGGCAAATTGTCACGTTCGGTTATTCCGTTGATTAATCTAGTGGAACGAATCTGGACGGATCGTGTACTTTTATTATTATTTCAATTGAATATTAGTTACTTTTTCATAGATACCTCCTCCTTAATCTCGCTTGCAAAAATAAATCCGTATTTTCGAGCTTTTATAGATTTTAAGTAGCGAAACCCGTGTATGGTCAGCCGGGCATTTTTTTGTTGCCTGTCTTAATTAATTCACTCGCATTAAGCATAAATTACAATTCTACCTCTATGAATTATTTCTGTGATTTCAGACTCGACAGTTCCTGTAATTATGTGCCTACTAATCGAGAAGGGCCTAGCGATGGTGAGTTTTAAACCCCCCAAAAAATTCCAACCCATATTATTTACCCGCCATTACACTTGCCATAATCAGCAAAATGCATTTTCCCCCCACGTTTATCGTAAAAATAAATCCCTCGTAATAAAAGAGCCAAAAACTAAAAAAAAAGTATGAAAAAAAAAAATTAGATAAATGAACTTAGGGGACAGGTTTATCTTCATTAGAAGCCGCCGGGGCCCGGGAGGGGGTCGGAAAAATCAGTGCCGCGCGCGCGTCGTGAATTATTAGCGTCGGCTTCTTTCCGCCGGCTCATCGATCACGTCATCGTTCCTCCCGAATTTTCCGGGCTCTCGGCAAATATTCCAGCCCCTCCCCCTCCGCTCGTTGAGCTCTTCCCCTCCGCCAGCCCATACGAGCATTGACATGAATTAACGATGTACTCTCTCTCTCTCCGCGCCGCCGTGCAAATTCGTCCGGCCTCTCGCACAAACACGCGTAGACCCTCTCGTATATACACACGATCCCTCCGATCGATTACCACGAGGTAGGGGGGGGGGCGTATTGACACGCAGTTGCGAAATTGCTTGCAAACTTCCTCCCTCGCTATAAGGCTCGATCACGCTTTAACGCTGCGCCGGACATCCGAGAGGCTTTCTTTTCGGCTTGGATTAGTCGTATGCGTATACACATAGACACGTTGGAGAGTCTGCGCGACCCCTTTCCTCCGGCGAACGGCTCTCTCTCTCTCCTCGACTCTTTTTGCAACGCGTCAAGGGCTGAAAGCCGAGTGTCCGCGACTTAATACGCTGCCCCCTGGGCGTATTCGTGTTGCTGAACGCCCGCTAAAGCCAAAGCTTACGTTATGTGCGTTACGTGTACGTCACCCTCCCTCCCATCCCTTGGTAATTACTTGCTGTCTTGGCAGCAAAGCTCGGAGAGCTACAGAGCGAACGTTCATAATTGAAATGTCATTTTGATAAACTTTTGATATCTCAATGAGGATGATTCTCTCTCTCCCTTTCTGACCAACACGGCAGATAAAATAATTGAAAAACTTTTCTGAAAGTACCATTTGTTCATCTTTATTTTTTTAATTCTATTTCAACGAGACGGTATACGGTCAAAAGAGGTGGGGATAAAGGTAAAGTAATGTTGGAGATTAATTCTTCAATCATAAGATTTATTTGAGCGATGGAAAAGCAAAAGAGGGACAAGGGAAATCAGAGTTGCCGAGTGTATAGTGCAAAGGCTCTTTAGCTATTGAGTTAAAAGATGTATCCCCCTTCCTTACCCCTCCCCCTACCCCCTGGTAGCGGTGGGTAGCGCGGCGGTGCCTCGGTAAACGTAGTAGAGTTAGTCAAGTATCTCGGACGCAAGTAAGAGATCTTCAGGGTTTGAAGTGATTGGTTCAAGAGGTTTGTTGCACCGAGTACTCGCAATTCCCCGTTCAAAGCTTGCCAAGTCTTGTATTGCCGGGCACGTAACATTCTCAAGAATCTGTTTTCAATTGTTTACTTCTTGGGGGAAAAATTCGTGGCCGGGACTCGCATTTTTACGCCAATTACGTTAATTAAATTGTGCGCTTATTCGTTTCGTTTTTTTTTTTTCAAAAAAGTTGCCGAACTTTCGCGCCAACTCTACCGTAAATCATTATAACCAGCGCTGAGCTATTTTATTTTCTTTGCGTTTAAAATGTTTAAAAAGTTTTTCTTTATTATTATGCTCGTTTTCTTTTATATTCCGCGCGCGCGAGCCTTGGCCTCGGTAAGTTGCGAGCAAACAATTTTTTATTCAATTAATTTTTCATGTTTCAGGATATTGTGGCGCACGGCCCAGGCATGGTTTTTCACGTGGTCAATCTTATCGTTATGGTACTCGTGCCAATGGTTGTTATTCACGTCAAGGAATCAGGATTTAGCCTAAGTGAGTAATTCGAATTTGTTTTGTTCTTTCAGTATATTTTTGTTTAATTGAAAAAAAAAACAAGGTAAAAAGTCAAACTTTCATATAACATTAAAAAAAAAAAAGAAAGCTCGACAGGAGCCTGTTTCTTTTTAATTAAACAAAAATCTGTTCTCTACCGTTGAAATACCTCTGCCATGACATGACATCCCTATCACTTATTACCAATATTTCATTTATATAAAAGAGAACTACGGAGATTGTATCAAAATTTAAATAACTTCACAGCTTTAATAAAAAATATTCTGTCTATCAGATATTTCAGGTAGTGTGATAAAGTTTTAAAACATACGCGCGATAATGAATTCAGATATTATATTTTCAGACTTATAGAGATATCATATCTCTATAAGTCGCACTGAAATATCCACAAAAAAAAAATGAAATCATTCATTCTCGCATTTAAAACCTCAACGCGCATCTCGTTCCCGTTGAAAATCCCGAGGAACAAATACTAAATCAAGCGTCAAGACGTTGGTATAGGGTATACGTTGCGCAAACGTGACGGACAGGGAAGTCGTAGAGCAAGCCGATACACCGAGAACTATCGTTGCGTTCTCGCATGCAAATGTAATTACGGGAGGGCCGCTTCCTCCCATACCCCCCTTGTACAGGAGACTCCGAGACCGCTTGATCTATTGCCATCGGGCGCGCTAGTCTCAGATGATTGAACTTGGCCTATTCGTTCGCCTCACGGACGGCTCTCGCGCTGGTTGGTTTTTTTTTGCGTTCGCGCTCGATCGCTCGATGTACAACGGCTCCGATGTACATCAAAAAGGCGAGAGGAAGAAGAAGATTTTTCATAAAAATAAGCCGCGCACTCGGAAAACGCCGCTATCAAACAGCTGCTTTTAAGTCGGCGGAAGAAGAGGGAAGGGGGATAAAAAGGAAAATAACACACGAGCCAGGGAGTTATAGTTTCCAGTAGTATCGAACTTGTTCGGCATTCGCTATACTTTTAAAGAACTTATCGCGAAGAGTCAGGGGAGGGAAGGACGAAAAAGTATACGTGGTAGCTGCTGGCTTGGGAGAAATCGGTGTGTCGTAACAGCGGAAGATTGGCAGAGAGAGAGAGAGAGAGAGAGAGAGAGAGAGAGAGCATCGGGACTTGATGTACATTCAGTCAAATGGGCGAAGGGTATAGAGCTTTCTTGCCTATTCCTTGAAAAGAGTATCCTCGCTCTCGGCCTGAAAAGAGCCTTCGCTCGCGTGTTCTTGGCTCTCTCTCCCTCTCTCGCCTATAAAATGCCAGAGGCTCATTCGCGTCGGGATCGCTTTAACGGCGAGCAACCGGCCGTTTCCTCGGACGACGAGAGCCTGCTGGGTATAGCAGGGAGGAGTAACAGCCGAAGGGATATTGGGATGGGAGGTTGGGAATAAGGCAAACAGCGCGCCCATGTCTGCAGTGCTTCGTGCATGCATTTTCAAGCCGGAGCATCTACGTGAGCCGAATCTCCGGGGCTAAGGGAGCCGTCTTCTGTCTTGAGTTACGGATGATGTAGCTGCGGACGCAGTGCCGTGATGTCCGTTTCAATTATAGCCCGGCCTGAGAGAGAGGGGCTGCTTCTTCCGCGTGTAAACTCCGGCGATGAATGCTAAGGTTATTTGCTCCGGGACACTCGGACGCGCGTATCATTTGATGCTAAGGGGAAATTTCGGCTGATGCCTGTATGGGCTTGGTGGCCCGAAATGTGTATTCGAAAAAAAAAATGAAAGGGGCAGTGGTGGACGATAAGAGTAAACTTTTATTAAAGAGAGAAACAGGGGGAGGGGGAAGAAGCCTGAAATTGAAGTTAAATGGTATTCGCTTGCAAGTTGAATTACGCCAATCCATCCTCTCTCTCTCTGGGTCTCTCTTTCTCGCGGAGTCTGCACCGGCGCGCCGCGACAGCCAACAATGAGGGTAAAAGTTCCGCAAGTATATAACGAAATTAGGATGGCTATTAAACTTTGTTGTAAATTAGCTACGCATCTTTTGCCTCGTGGAAAAGGTCATTTCCCGCGGTCTCTCCGCTCTTCTCTCTCTCTCTCTCTCTCTCTCTATCCCTCTCTTTTCTGAATTTACGAGCATACACTTGCTAAGGGCATTTACGTTTGTTGTCTGCTCAAACAGAAAGAGCGAGAGCGGCAAGCCTAGAGAGCAGAGGGCAGGCGGAGAAGGGGAGGCAAGTTCGTTATTCGGATTATTACAACAGTTAGTATTCCGGCTTGTTTACCCTCTCTCGGGGCGCGGGCCGCACACCAAGAAAGCCGCCTCCTACTCCACCTTCTCCTGTCTGGCCTTTCCTCTGGGCTCTCTCTACCCTCCCGCGCCGCTCGTCACCCGCCGTTTCCAGAGAGACCGAGGAGCTCTTGCTCTCTGCCTTGGATTCGTGGGATTAGCGAGAGTTGCAGCGATTTGTTATTCAAAATTCGTGCAAAGTCGGTGCGCCGCCTCCCTTACCCGCACCCCTTTCTCGTCTCTCGGCCGACACTTCGTCAGAGGACGCTAGGCTTCCGCTTGCGTGCGGATATAATTTCCGGGATCCGTGCGGCTACGCCGACGAACGCTGCCTCCTTCTTCCCGCATATACCTTTTTCAAACTCCACCCGCACTATTCTCTTTTTCTCTCTATTACCTCTGAGCCTTTCCAGCCTCTTGTTATTTTTCTCTCTTCCTCAACTACGAAATCTTTTCATAATCCTCATTACCCCGACCATTTTTTTTTGTACCCCCCTCAACAATCTAGGAAAGTCAGTCGTCAATTTCGACGTGTCATCGGCATTATCAACGACGAGGAAAAGAAAAAAGATTAACCTTCAATCATCCTACACTGGAAGCTTACACTTTTCCCCGAAGCCAGCAGACCGCTGCGCGAGACGACGCCTCTAGTCTGGCGGGCGCGCGATTTTTGTAATGCTAAAAAATTCAGCGCCACGAGCTTTCGCGGAAAGAAGTCAATTTCACGACTTGTTCGCGGCTAGAAAGAGGGGGAGAGAAAGTTGAGAGCGGTCGTGAAAGAGAGAGGGAGAGAAAGCGTCGACGAGTTTGGCAGACCGTGAAACGTCGACCTTTCCCGCCCCCCCCCCCCCTCGCTGGCTGCACCGGCTCGAGAACGTACGTATGTATGTCGTAACGCGTGCAAAACTTGAGGAAAAGATGCTTCTGCTGCTGCCGACGACGACGCCTCTCTTGCCATTCAATTGCATTTGTACTCGGGACTCGTAACATCATTATCGTTGCCAGTGTGCGTCGCCCCGTGCGTATGTATATACGTGAAAAGCGCGCGCCTATTTGTCGGCGAAATTATGCTAAGCTACGCAGCCCAACCTTTTTTTTCTTTGCCTCCTTTCGCTACCAGCCGCTACTTAATTTTATAAAGGTAAAGTTGTAACTCGTTTGCCTTCCCTTCAAAATTCCAAAGTTTATTTATTTTCCTCCGGTTCCTTTTTTTTCCTCTCCTCCCTCTTCGTTAAAACAAACTAACGCAAAAGTGCGCCTAATTATACGCTCTGCTTTCTTTGTCTTTTGCTTCGTTTCTGGGAAAACCTCGCCGCAGTTTGTATTATTTCCTTTTATTCTATTTATTTAAATTTTGCTCAAGAAAAGGGTGTAATCCCGGTGTGCCTAGGTACGTGTGTAGAAGGCTCTCTTCCCTTACCACCAGCCGAAAATATATATTTACATATGCAACGGAACAACGTTTTGGCGTCTAGCCAACCTGTTAGGTTAACTAGCTCATTGCAGCTTTCTCGCTTTCGACCTTCTCTCCCTCTCTCTCTCTCGCTCTTTTAGTTCTGCTGACGATATCCTTGCCGCATTCATACCGGATAATCCGTCTCGAATTAGGATGGGAAATTGGTTTCCCTAACGCGACTCCAAATGAATGCATTGTGTAATGCACTTTAAAACAAAACAATTCTCCAAAGCTCCCATGCTTAGATGGGAATGCACTAATCTTAAAGCTTTTTAAAAAAAAGTCATCACTTGGTAAAACAATGGCTTCAATTTTTGTGTTTTTCAATTTTTCCTCTTACGTTTTAATGAAGAGATCGATCGTAAATTTTCGAGCTAATAGGCTCGTGCAATAAAAATATTTAATACGTTTCTTCAGGGTGTAGGGCAGGGGGGAGCACGGCATTAGTCCCTTGGGGCGTAACTCAATTGACCTATTTTAATGTATAATTGCCATCTTGAGAGTCTCCCCGGGGCCTTTCTTTATTACGACAGGCTTAGAATACCAAAGTTTCTTAAGAATGATACCGTTGCATAAATTTCGCCAGATTTCGAAAATGAAGCGCTAGTTAAAAATCATTTCTTCAAATGGCTCACATTTTTCATACGCCGACGTATTAACCCTGTAGGAAATTCCAACCATCATATCACCATTTTATTTCGAATAATATACCGAATGGCCATCTTTCCGACCAGCACATCACCAGAAAGCCTGT